>JAMKQA010056920.1:0-18167 GCA_024699735.1 Posidonia australis
TGGTTTTCCTCGTCTTTTCATTAAAAGACTAGGTGGCGACTCCTTTCCTTATCCTTTTGTTTTCCCTTTGGTGTTTCCGAGTCTTGTCTCTTCCTCCGAATTCACCATTTTCGTCGTGACTGTATCGGACCTCCTAGTGTGTTCCTGCACACCGAAGTCAGGTTTTGGTGAACCGCGCCCAAGGGTTCCACCGGCATGGTCACACGTACGCTATGTCTATAGCACCCGTGTGCCCCTCCAAATCTATCATCTCGCCACCTAGTGCTGTGGCGTGATGACCAGCGTACCCGTGTGTGTGTGCTAGTGGTGGTGTGCATACTGATGCCTGAACCTGATGCAAAGGTATTGAAATGTTATGTTGTGCAGTGCGTATAGTTGTGTGTGGGAGAAGCAACTGCTGAACCGGTATGGTCAAGTTCGTAGGCTTATGTACTCCCGCCAGCCCAAGAGGCTGACCACCAGTTGAAGGAGGAATATGCTTTGCATGCTGTGGATATGATGCTTTAGGCAGAGTGGCTATGCCCGTTATCGGGATAGCGGGAAGCTATGGCGACAGCTGCAGTGGTGGAGTCACTAGTGCTACATGAAGTGCCTGAGCAGGTGGAACGGGATCCTCGGGAATGGGACAAACAAGCGCTGTCAAAGTGGGATCCAAAGAGAAATCCATGCTTTGCAACCTCTGTGCAAGCACTAGAAGCTGCTGAGATTGTATAGTGGCAAAACCATCGGCAGCAGCACCGAGGGCTGGAAGATCAAGCGGCAGGGATGTCATAGGGGGCTGGAGGTTCAAAGATGCTGCTGATTGGATTCCTATTGAAGAGGCAATCGCAGCCAATTGGGTGTCAAGTGGATGAGGGTCAACAAAAAGATAAGGTATCGTCAGATCAGATGCCCTGGTAGTTGTCATGGTAACCGCCTCCGTTGCGGGCTCCAGACCAATAAAGGTCTACCAATGTCCTGAAACTGAAGGGCGAGGAACTCCTGGTGCTTGGAAAAAACCACCATAGGGCGATGAAGGAATGACTGATGACAAAGTAAAAGAGTGAGGCGGGGCAGAAACAAGAATCCCCTCTAGAGCAGCTGGTGCAGAGGTCTCAGAAGCTCGCTGGGCCGTAACGAACCGCAAACGGGTAAGGACAGGGCTACGATTGCAAGTGAAAGGACGACGCCTACGAAGAGCTATCGTCGGAAGTGACGAATAGCTCGAGAACAAACAGTCGAGAATAACGCCTCGAGACTGAGGTCATAGAGAGGAACTCCTAGCAAAGGAAAAGAAACCTAAAGTGTTAGTGGAAAAGAGCCAAAAGAGTGAAAAAGTGAAGACAAGACAACAAAAGAAAATAAGTTAGCTATGCAATTGTTTATTTGGGTAGCATGACTGGCACACATGCACATGAATGCTACTAACATGCTCTCTCTCACCATGCATGTCCCACATGGAGCGAACCATATGGGATGCACTATGGATTTGGTTTTTTCGACTCTGGTCAGAAAGTAAGGTCCCCGTTCTAAATCCTGGCCAAAGCGCAGGCAGTGAACGGGTGCTGCGTTAGTGGCCTCGTCTACTACAGTAGCAAGGAGCAGTACCCTCTACTAGCACTGACACGACCCTAGACAAGGGGGGACAAACTAACAACACGCTCTACGCCAAAGCTATAGAATGGGCTACTAGGATCGTCCTTCTCAAACTATGGGTAGACCGAGAGAAGAAGATGCATGCCCTAGATGATCAAACATGCGATATACTTTGGTGTCTTTTAATTGCATTTTATTAAACCAGAGGGGATTATGAGCATTTGTCTCTAGTTATGCCTTATTTATTGTTCGTCTGAGTTTGTGTGTTTTAACCAGTGGGAATTATGAGCATTTGTCTCTAGTTATGCCTTATTTATTGTTCGTCTAAATTTGTGTGTTTTATTTTAATCAGATAGGGAGGCAAACATGTCTCTACTCTCCTAATCATGGCAAATTTAAATAAAAGGAAAAACACACAAGCATGGCATCGAAACAAGTCAGACAAAAGGCATGATCATGGCATGTGCTGGTGTAGTACTCAAGTAGGTGAATAAAAGCAAGTATCGACAAACAAAAAAAGAATTGAGTCATGTGCATGTGCAGTGGCATAGCAATAGTGTAAAGAAGGCTAAAAAGGCATGTTCAATCAAATATGTACAAGAAAATAAGAATAAGCAAGCAAGCATAATGTACAAACCATAGACAAGTAGGAAAACCATAACTTGGTTTCCCCAGTGGAGTCGCCAGTTCCAGTGACCATGTCGGTGGAACCCTTGCACGACTCTCTTACTACCAGGTGCGTGGAAACACTTGAGGAGACCCAATACGGTCACAACGAAGATGGTGAATCCGAAGGAAGAGACTAGACTTGGAAACACCAAGAGAAGATAGAAAGGATAAGGAAAGGAGTCGCCACCTAGTCTTTTAATGGAAAGACGAGGAAAACCAAACACACAAGAAAACTGGGAAACAGACAAGATGCAGAATGTATGTGTGTGCTCCATGCCTAATGGACAATGCTCAAATGAATGTGGGCCAGAGAATGGGTAAGGATTCTGGTTACGCATAGGGAAGGGGTTAGGCACCCCCATGCGCCCGAGAAAACTCGGTCTTTCTAGGTTTCCCTATTGTCAATGGTCTATGGATGTATGCTTGCTTATTCTATATGTCCATGCTAAATATGACTGAAAACATGCCAAATCAAAGCAAAGAAATGAAATAAAGGGAAAAAAGCTAATCCGAGGGTCAAATATAGGCATGGAGAATGCCGCTTTACTGTACGCCCTTGGGCGATGAGGAAAATCGTGAAAATCGAGAAATTCTCGGAAAGCGTCTCGCAAATCAGCGAAAATTTGGATAAAATCTGAGAAAATCAAAAAGGGGAGAATAATCCTCATTTCGGGACCATGTCGGCTTTGTCAAGTCTTTTAATATACGCCCTCGGGCGATGGAAAGCTAAAACAAATCTAAAGGCGAAAATCGAGAGATATCAGGGAAATGATGAGAAAACTAAGCTCGGAACAAGCTAAAAAAGCATGCGCAAAGTAAGGAAGCAAAGGCAAGAAATCTTGTGCGGAAAGATGTGAAAAAATGTGCAAAATGCATGTGAGTGTAAATAGTGAGAATTCTAGGGGCCTTTGTGCAAAAAACCCAAATTCTGATTAAAGTTGAAAATTTGAAGCCTAAATCATCAAAAATACATAGGAAAACACATTCTATGCAATCATGAAGAAATCTAGGGTCAAATGTGCAAATATGTACAATCCTAGTCAAAATGAAGTTTCATAGGGGTTAAAATGCAATTCTGCCACTAAAACATGCATTTAATGAAATTCAGGGTAAAATATGCAAGAAAAATGATTCAGGAAAGTTCAGGGGCAAAACAGTCATTTTACCCCAGAAAACAAGCATTCAGAGTAAATACAGTGAAGTATAGGGGCTAAAATGCAAATTGCCCAATAGAACAAAGCAACCAAAAAAGTTTCTGTAGAAACCAAGGGCAAAAAGGTAATTCAAAGAGAAATAAAGGACTCAGAAGAATTTCAGTAAAGACTAAGGGTTAAAATGCAATTCACCTGGAGAAAACATGCTTCAGAGAAGTTTTCAATAAAATCCAGGGGTTTTAATGCAAATAAACCAAAGAAATGTGCATTCTAGATGATTTCAAAAGCATACAGGGGCTTAAATGCAATTTTCATAGAAAAATGAACATCCAGAAAACTTTCAAGAAAGCTTAAGGTCTTTTATGCAAAAATGTTGAATTAAAATGCATTAAAAGAAAACTTGAGGGATTTTGCTAAAGTTTAATGCCAGGAAAACATTATTTTAAATGTTCATGGGGGCAAATGCAATATTTTCAATGAAAACATTATTCGAATGATTTATGAAAAATGAATGGAGAACCTATTTGTAATAAAAGGACCTATGTGTAATGACATAAGGATCTGATTGAAAGAAAAACAATGTTTCTATATTTTATTCAAATAAAACGTTTTAAATTACTTTTTAAATGAAAAAAAGAAACGACGGTTGCCGGCGATGGAGCTCCGCCGCCGTCGACCACTGGAGGGGGCATACGAAGCCTTCCAGTGGTCTAATCTTAGATCAGACCCCACGGGAAGCAAGAGGAAGGAGAAGGGAGATGATCCATCGGAGTGGATAGGAGATCTAACAGTGGGAGCGGGCCTCCCACCTCCCTCGCCGTAGCAGAGCTTTGGCGACGGCGCTGGAGAAGAAAGGCTTCTAGAGGGTTACGGCAGCAGTCTAGCGATCCAGGAGGACTCGAGGAGCTTTCTCGCTTCTTCTAGAGCGAAGTTGAGGTGAATAGAGCAGAATGGAGGTTGCTTGTCACCACCGTGGCCTCCTTTGGCAGGCGACGCTGCTAGGGCGATCCAGAGCTCGTGGCGCGATCCTGGAGGCTCCGGTGGTCTCGCGGGACGTAGGGGAGTGTGGCTGGACCATCGGGGATGCGCTGCGTAGCGAGGGGCACACGCTCCTCCTCTGGAGGGGTCGTCTTCTCCGACGACAGCTGCTTTGGGCGTGTTCTCCAGCGATCTTCGTGCAAGCTTCAGGAGGCGTCGGAGCGGCGATCCGAGGAACGGGAGAGCTCCGGGGAGGCTAAAGGAGAAGGATAGGAGGCTTGGGGGCCAGAGACGTGCCCTAGATTGGCCCCCCCACCTACGTCGCCGGGAGATGACGACGGTGAGCCCCAGGGACCAATTCCGACTAGAGGAAGGCTCTGGATGGCTCGGAATTGTCTAGAAAGAAGGAGGACGTCCTAGGCAACTATGCTCAGAGCTAGATGGGATCAGAGAGGGGTGTACCTGGCTTGACGGAGCTCTGCAACTCGCCGGAGTGCCTGGAATGTCCTTCTCTCCTCTCTACGAGCTTCCCTTTCTCTCTGAAATTCATTGGCACTCTCAGCTCTCCTCTCTCTCGCGCCAAAAGTCTTTTTAAAACTCTGCCTCTACCCCTCCTTAAATAGGTGAAGAAACATGGCTACCCACTGCAATAGAATGCCAACCATGCTAACAAAACCACTAACCAACCCTCTAACTCCCTAACTGAAGTCGTAACAGCCTAACAAACTAACAAGCTACTAACGGTTGTCCCTCTGCTGCTCCCTTGGTCGCCGACAGAGATCAACGGCAATCCAAGCTTCACTGACGGCACATCAGTGGCTCTGGCTGCTTTGGTGGCTTACTGGATCAGTGGGGCTCGGGCTGGGTTGGAATGGCTCAGTAAGGAGGTGGGTTTAGGCTGATTCGTGGGAGGAATGGAGAAGGAATGGGTTCAGTGGTTACACTTGAAGAAAAACAGTAGAGAAGAAATGATTTGTATGTTTTTGGTAAAAATTAGTAAATGAATATGAAGATGGAGAAATAAGGTGTTGGGTTGGAAGAAAAAATGGGTTAAGTTGTTTATGGGGGCCTTCATGGGCTTTGGGACCAAGGTGGACTCAATTGGGCTTAATAGGCCTATGTGGGCCTTATTGGGCCCAAATGAACTAAATGGGCCTGTAATGAGTTGAATGGGCATAAATAGGTCTTGTGGGCCAAAGTGGGCTCAATTAGGGTTTAATGGGCCTATGTGGGCCTTGTGGGCTAAAGTGGGGTTAATAGATTCAATTAGGGTTAGAGCTTAGCCACCACATCTCCATCCTGCAAATTTGGGAAATTGAGGTGTCAACATCAGGCAAGGGCCGATTTACTATATTACTATGTGTGGGTGTAGAAGAAAGTGGCGTCGGTGCAATTGACGCAGACTCTGCCTCTTGTGTGTTGATTATGATGACCTTCTAGTCAATCATGTGCTGAATGGCACTCCAGAGTGTGAACCAGTTATCCGTAGAGTGCTCCGCGACTGTTTGGTAACTATAGAATAAATCCTCTTTAAACTACCATGGAAGTGGGTTCTGCGGCAGGCGAACTTCCGGACGTTTCAAGAGTGACATAACTTTGGGAAACATGACACTCAATGGCTCAACCAGAGGAGTGTAATCCCTCTCACGTCGTCGAGGCCACCTTGGTCCGAGGTTGCACCCTTGCCTTACCGGTGTAGGCTGGTATACTAGCTCAGTGGTGGTGGCGATTTGTGATGTGTGTGGTGCCCTAAGTGTAGGGGTATAAACCATCTAATTCTGTGATGGCAAGCTCACCACACTAATTGGCATAACAGGAGCTCCTACATATGCCACGACATTTTTCGTGGTGTCCTTCCTCCACGAATATCCGAGGTTAGATCCATTGCTGCCACCATTACCGTTGTTGGTTCCTCCATTGTGGTTCAAAGCCATGGTCTGTTTGGCGAATGCCACTAAAGTAGGAAAACTTCCACTATGCAATGAGCTCTCGACTCGTGTGCCAGCTTTGATCAGGGACGTAAAAGTGGAAATGAGTTGAATGCTCAACAGAGCCCCTATGGCTGGCTGCGCTCCTCAAATTATCATCTCGATAGACTCCTCATCAGAGGGTGTATCTCGAACTTGTGAAGCGAGGGCTCGCCAGTGCCCGACGTACTCTCCAAACGGCTCGTGGGGCTTCTACCTTGTTGCAACTAGGTCCTTGTGCTTTAGGACCATGTCAAGATTGAATGAATATTGTTCCAGAAAAGCTTGACTAAGGTCACTCGAGGTCTTAATGGTAGTCATATCCAGAGACGTGAACCACTTTAGGGTTGGACCCATGAGGCTCTTCTGGAAAAGGCGAATTAGCAGCCTCTCGTCAGCTTGCAACTGAGCAATATCATCGTAATACGCCCTAAGATGCGAAACTAGGTAGCCTTTACCATTCTATTTTTCAAACTCCAGGATGTGAAAATTTGAGGGGAGTATAGCCTCTGGAGGTCCTGGAAGGTGTAAGATTGGCAAATCCCGTCCTGCACCAATCGTAGTGCTCTTTCCAGATTGCTCAACCTAGTGAGAAGAGCATCTGGGGTCATTGCTGACATTGATTGTGCAGCTATGGTAGGTCCCGCGTACACCGTATTTATATCACCCATGTGCTCCTTTGAATCTATCATCTCGCCACCTAGTGTAGTGGCATGATGACCAACATACCTGTGCGTGTAGGTTGTGGTGGTGGCATGTATGCTGAGGCTTGAATCTAATGCGGAGGTGTAGGAATGGTAGTATGTTGTGCTGGACGTGGTTGTGTGTCGGAGCAACAACCGTTGTACCGATATGGCCAGATCACAGGTCGTTGCACTCCTGCCAGCCCAAAAGGCTGACCACCAGTAAATGGAGGAATATGCTATGTGTACAATGGTGATAATGCTAGTGACAGAGATGTGGCGCCTATCGTCGAGGTAGCGAGAAGCTGTGGTGATGGCTATGGTGGTGGTGTGACAGGTGCAACATGAAATGTCTGAGCTGGCTGATATGGAACTTCAGGAACAGGACAGATGGAAGTAGTAGAGTAGGATCCAAAGAGAAAGCCATGTTCTGCAGCCTCTATGCAAGGGCCAGAAGCTACTGAGAATGTACAATGAAGAAGCCATCGGTAGCAGTACCAAGGGCTAGAATAGCAAGTGGAAGGGATGTCAAAGGGGGTTGGAAGTTCAAATATTCGGCAAGTTGAGTTCCTACAGAGGAGACAATCGCAACCAATTGTGTGTCAAAGGGGGCTGAGCCATCAAACAGACAGGACATTATCAAATCATGTGTTGTTGTGGTGGTCACAGTAACCGCCTCAATCGTGCGCTCCAAACCAATCAGGGTCTGCCAGTGTCCTGAAACTAAAGGACAGGGAACTCCATGTGCCTAAAAGTGGCTTTAATGGAGAGTAAATGAAGTAATAGATGTCAAAATGAGGGAGGAAGGAGGGACAAAAACAAAGATCCCCTCCGAAGTAGTTGGTACAAAAGTCTCAAAAGCTTGCTGGGCCATAATGGACCGTGAGTGAGTAAGGATGGGATTGTGATCGCAGACCGGGGGACGACACCTACAAGGAGCTATCGTCGGAAGTGACGGATAGCTCAAGGAAGGACAATCAAGAGCAATGCCTCAAGACTGAGGTCACTGAAAGGATCCTTGGGCTCCTGCCTAGGAACTCGCACCCGAAACACTATTATGAAAGAGGAAAAAACTAGTTTGTGAGTGAAGAGAAAAAAGACAAGGGCAAAACAAAAGAAGAAACATGTGAGCTATGCAATTGTTTGTTAAGGCTGCATGAATGGCACACATGCAAATGAATGCTTCTAACATGCACTCTCTCACCATGCAAGTCACACTTAGGGCTGACCACACGGGATGCACTCATAGGTTTATGTTTTGACTCTGGTCCAAAAATAAGGCTCTCACTCTAAATCCTGGTCAAAGTGCAGGTAGTGAACGAATGGTGTGTTGGTGGCCTTGACTCCTACAGTAGCAAGGAGCTGTACCCTTTACTAACACCGACATGACCTCGGACTAGGGGGAGCAGATTAGTCACACGTCCTACACCAAAGCCATAGAACGGGTGGCTAGGACTACCGTTCGCAGACTGTGGGTGTGCACAAAAGAGGAGAAGATGCATGCTCCTATATGACCATTCATGCACATATGTTTGATGTATTTTACTTGCATCTTATTAAACCAAGGGGGATTGTGAGCATTTGTCTGTAGTTATGCCTTATTATTTGTTCATTTGAATTTGTGTGTTTTATTTTAACCAGGAAGGGAGGCAACCATGTCTCTACTCTCCTAATCATGGCAAATACAGAAAGGGAAGAAAACACACAATCATGACATTCAAACATTCAATCAAGCAAAAGACATGAGCATGGCATGGCTAGTGTTGTGTTAACAGATAAGTGAAAGAGAAGCAAGCATCATACATAACAAAAGGCACGAATCAAGTCATGTGCATGTGTTGTGGCATAGCAATCGTGTAAAAAGACACAAAAAGCATGTACAGTCAAATATGTACAAACAAGTAAGACAAGTAAACAAACACAAAGCGTATAAAATAACACCAAGCAAGCAAGAAAACCAACACAAAAGCCAGAATTTGGATATCTTCAGTAGAGTCGCCAGTTCCTGTGACCATACTAGTGGAACCCTGCACGAATCCTTAGTGTGTGGAAACACACGAAGAATCCCGATATGGTCACAGTGAAGATGGTGAATCCGAGAAAGGGGGCTAGACTCAGAAACACCAAAGAAGGATAAGAAAAAAGATAAGGAAAAGGAGTCACCACCTAGTCTTTTAATGGAAAGACAAGGAAAACCAAGATGCATATGAATACTAGAAAGTAATGCAAGTGAATGCAAATAAATGAATGCATGTGTGCACTGTGCCTAATGGATGCAACACTTAGCCGCTGTGAGCCAGAGAAAGGGTATGGATTCATGTTACACATAGGAAAGGTGTTAGGCACCCCCATATGCTTGAAGAAATCGATGTTTCAAAATTAAACGCTTGCTCATGATCTAGTGTATGTATGTTTGTCTACTTCTAATGCACATGCCTAGGAAGAATGCAAAAACATGACAAATCTCCTAGAAACAATGAGTAAAAGAGAAAGGATAAGGAAAATAATCCAAGGGACAATGTAGGCATTGAAAATGCCGCTTTACTATACTCCCTTGGACGAAGAGGAAAATCATGTAAAAACCAGAAATGTTCAGAAAGTGTCATGCAAAATAGTGGAAACTAGGAAAATCGGAGAAAGTCAAATAAGAGAAAAATAATCTTCATTCGGGTCCATGTCAGCATTGTCAAGCCTGTTAATGTACACCCTTGAGCAATAAATTCCCAACACAAATCACAAAATCATGAAAATCAGAAAATATGGGAAAAACGATAAAATTGCAAAGAAAGGGCATTTTGGCAAATCATGCCAAAACATTATATGCCCTAGTATTGAATAAGGAATCCTAAAGGGAAACCAGGGAGGCAAAGAACAGTCAAATCAAAAAACCAAGAATTAGTTATAAACGTTTGGATCTTTGGGCCCCACTCCAACGATTTTCGCCAACTAATTCCGTTAACTAGAACTGCCGTCAGTAACCACCAGCTCTGCTCGCCCAGATCACTCGTCGACTTCTACCGCCATCGAGAATCGCATGACCCATCACCAATCCAGCTGCTGAACTTGGATGGAATCTCTACTCCTCTGGTGTGAATTGCTTTAGTGCTGACTGGAGATGCTAGAGGAAGGCATGAGGAAGATGTCTGGCCAACTGGATCGAAGAGTGGCACCACAAATTTCCCTTCCCGTTGACTTTACCGGAGAAGACTCTGGTTAGCTTCGGTAGACGTCGACGTGGCCAGGAAGAACTATCTCGGCACCTAGCAAGCAAGCTTGGGTGATGAGGAGGCTTTTTTGATGATCCAGCTACTTGGTGATGACTCTAGTTATCCCCCTCTCCAAGCTCGTCGATGAGAACTCCATACATCCACATAGCAGCGTCGAGGATCCTTGTTGAGGATTGAGTAGAGGTAGAAGAACAAGTGCTGGAGGAGCCAAGGCAATGAAATAGAGCGAGACTACAGGCTCACCGTGGAAGGCTTGATGGATTCCTCTGCCTGTGTCCCTCATCGGCGCAGGAGTCGATCGTCCTTGTCTAAGGACGTCAAGCGTTATCCAAAACCCAAGAAGATAGCGGAGACAAGGAGGAAGAAGGAGCATGCACGACGTGCAAAGGGAAGCAACTAATTCCCTCCCTGACCTGTGCCTCCAGAATCGGCAAGGAAAGAGAAGGAAGTGAGGGTCGAAAACTGACTCCCGACGACTCAAACACCCAAGCGATGCTAAGATGGTGACAGAGAAGAGTAGACGACTTACTAGTGACGTGTCGTGCATCGTCGGAGGCTTCTCCAAGCTTGTGCATCGTCGACAGTGGCTAAGCTTGCTATCGGAGGCAGCGATGCTGGAACTGGATCGCTGAAGGAGGTCTGGAGCTGGAATGGAGCTGTTAGCACCACATCCCAAAGGGAATGCTTAGGATCTCTTCAGAGTGACGCCAAGGGGTTTAAATAGGCACCAGAGGTGAATTGGGGTTGTGGATGCTTAACGGTCTACGACGGACAACATTGATGATTCTCGAGGTCTTGAAATGGTGAATTTGCTACTAGATTAAGGGCATAACGGTCCCTAGAGATGAGAGGAACGAGGCTTGGCTCAATCCTAGCCCTCATTAGTAGAAAATCAAAAAATTAAGCAGCAACAGAGACTTTTCCGCCCTTCAGCACTAGAACAGGGCACTTCGCCAAGCAGATATATACGCCACTTACTTCTAGTAGCTATATACGCCTAAAATCCACGCCACATATAACTGGTTGGAAATTTCGCTTGGTCCAATAATAGTCAGTCATGTAGTCTTTCAGCCCATTGACCACTTATTAAGGGACAACCGGCAGTCAATGGTTGACATGAATGCTATTGGGGCAGTTCAAAGATCACATCTTCTCCTCTGGATCTGTTCACATCTACCTGTAAAATACGAGGTGTCTGCACCATTAAAAGACTAGGTGGCGACTCCTTTCCCTTATCCTGTTTCTTATACTTCTTTGGTGTTTCCGCATCGAGTCTTCTTCCTCGGATTTACCATCTTCACTATGACCATATCGAAATTCTTTGTGCTTTTCCACCCATGAGGAGTCATGCAGGGTTCCACCAGCATAGTCACAGAAACTAGTGACTCCATTGGGGATACATGGTTCTCGCTTTCATGTGGGTTTTATTGCTTGCTTGGCATTGCTTTGTACGCCTTGTGTTTGTTTGCTTGTTCTACCTATTTATATATATTTGACTGTACATGCTTTTCTTGTCTTTCTACACAACTGCTATGTCACAGTACATGCACATGATTTGATTCATGCCTTTTGTAATGATGCATGCTTCTTTTTTCACCAACCTGATGACACGACTGTGACCATGCCGATGGAACCCTGCACGGCTCTCCAAGGTGCGTGGAAGCACATGAGGAGTCCCGATATGGTCACGACGAAGATGGTGAATCCAGAGAAGAAGACTAGGCTCGAAAACACCAAGGAAAGATAAGAAAAGGATAAGAAAAAGGACTCGCCACCTAGTCTTTTAATGGAAAAACGAAGAAAACCAAACACAAAGGAAAACCAAAAGAAATCAATATGAAGAAAACATGTATGCTTCGTGCCTAATGGATATAGTGCATAAATCAATGCGGGCAGAGAAAAGGTAAGGATTCTTGTTACCCATGGAGAAGGGGTTAGGCACCCCCATGCTCCAGAGGAACTCGATCTTTCTAGGTTTCCTGCTTGCTAATGGTCTATAGTGTGTATGCTTGTCTATTCCAAATGCACATGCCTAAGATGACTGTAAGAACATGCCAAATCAAAGTGAAGAAAGGAATAAAAAGGAAAAAATGATAATTTGAGGGACAATGTAGGCATTGAAAATGCCGCTTTATTATATGCCCTCGGGTGATATGGAAAATCATGAAAATCGGGAATCTCTTGGAAAACATCACGCAAAATAGCAAAAACTTATGAAATCCGAGAAAAAATCGAAAGAGTGAAAATAATCCTCATTTGGGTCCACCCTCGGGTGATGGAAATTCAAATCAAACCAAAATCGAGAAAGTCAGAAGAAATCCAGGAAACAATGTGAAAATCAAGTTTGAAATGAGTTGGAAAAGAGTGCATGCTGTAAGGAAGAAGGCATGGGAAAAAATGTATGAAAAAATGATAACAAAATGCACGAAATACAAGTGTGAGTGAATTATGCAAATTCCAAGGGCTTTTATGCAAAATTCCCAAATTATGAATGAAGGCTAAAATTCTGAGGCTAAATCAGCAAAAATACATAGGAAAACACATTTTATGTAATTTTGAAGAAGTTAGGAGTCAAATGTGCAAAACTGTGCATTTTTTATCAAATTCAAGATTCTAGGGTTTAATATGCAATTTTATCAGTAAAACATTGTTTAAAACAAGTTTGAAGTAATTCAGGGTTAAATGTGCAAGAAAATGGATTTAAGTTTGAAAACTTGAAATTTAGGGACTTTTCTGTAATTTCAACCTAGAGAATTGCACTTAGTGTGAAATTAATGAAGTTCAGGGTTTAAAATGCAATTTTTGAACACATTTTAGTAAATATTTGAATATCCAGGGTTTAACTTACAATTGTGATAGAAAAACATGCATTCAGAACTATTTTAATAAAGTTTAGGGCTCTTTATGCAAAATGTTGGATTAAAAGATGAATTAAAAACTCATTAGGGGGTTTATGCCATATTTTAAAGCTTGGAAAACATTAATAAAACTTTACAGGAGTCACATTGCACTTTTTCAAAGCAAATCATTATTAAAATGATTTAAAATCTTATGCAAGGGCTTAAATGCAAAAAATGAGGACTAAGTTGTAAAAAAAGAAAAGAAGAAGAAGTTTTTCTTTAAAAGAAAAATATTTTTTATATATTTTTTTTAAAAACACGCGCTGGTCGCCAACAATAGAGCCTCACCATTGACGACCGTCAGCGATGCCCTTCCGGGGCATCCCTATGCCTGATCTGGCATCGGAGCTCTCTAGGAGCAAGAAGAGAAGAAAGGGGAGAGATCTGATAGTTTGGATGTGGTGCTCAATGGTTGGAAACCTCCTCCCATCTCCCTTGCCGTCGACGTAGTTCCGGCGACGGTCCCAGAGAAGAAGGCGACGCTAGAGGCGCTGGAACGGCAACTCTAGGCTTCTGGAAGCTTGGCGACGTGGAGAGGAATATTTCCCGCAGCTTAGAGGCAAGAATGGCGTCGGTCCTCCCCTACCCGATCAGGCTTGCCGTCGACGCTGTCTCCTCCGACGAGCTCAACTGCGGGGGCTATCCATGGCACGAAACGGGGTCTTGGCTACTCCAGAGCGTTAAGGAAGCACTGAGGATCATTCCTCAAGGATTCGTGCATCGTTGCAAGGCATGGAGCTCCGAAACGCAATCCACTGTTCACCTTCTTCCCCGGTGACGGCGAAGAATCGCAATTCCAGCGAGCGACTTTTGGTGGCTTCTTGGGGGCTTGAAACGATGTCTGAAGGATTAGAGAGGTAGGAGGATGTCTGTCCCGAGAGGATAAGGCAAACTAGGGCACGAATCATCCACTAGATTCATGCCCCCAGCTACATCGCCAGAAAGCACGTCCGACGACCCCTAAAAATCCGATTCTGGCCAGGGAAGCCCTCTAGCACTGTTGGATCGGTTGGGTAAGAAGGAGGAAGACCTAGGGGATCATTTTTGAAGAGAATTGAGGTCAGAAAGGAGCATACCTGAGCTGACAGTGGAGATGATCGCCAGAGGTCGCCGATGCCCACCAGAGATGGCCTAAAACTTGATTTCTTCCCCTCTCCGAGCTTCCCCTCTAATCTGAGACTTTTCTAGTTGCTCTAGTTAAGAGAAATCTCTTTGGTGGCTCTCCTCTCAATTTTCCAAGTTTTTTCTCTCCTTTTTCTCCCTTTTTCCCCCTTGCAAATAGGGGGTATTTATAGGCTTGCAATGGCTAGGTAGGTTGTTATAGTTAGAGTGGGAGGTGGTTAAGGTTGTTAAGGTGGAATGGGAAATGGTTAAGGTTGTTAAGGTAGAGTGGGAAGTGGTTAAGGTTGTTAAGGTGAAGTGGGAAGTAGTTATAGGTTGTTAGGGTTTGAGATTTGGGCTTAAGGTTTGATTTATGATTTTATTTAGGTTTTGAATTAATCCTAGGGTTTTGGATTAATTCTAGGGTTTTGGATTAGATTTTGGATTTTATTTAGTTAGGGTTGTTAAGGTGGAGTGGGAAGTAGTTATAGGTTGTTAGGGTTTGAGATTTGGGTTTAAGGTTTGATTTATGATTTTATTTAGGTTTTGAATTAATCCTAGGGTTTTGGATTAATTCTAGGGTTTTGGATTAGATTTTGGATTTTATTTAGGATTTTGGATTAATTCTAGGGTTTTGGATTAGGTCTTGGATTTTATTTAGGATTTTGAACTAATCCTAGGGTTTTGGATTAATTCTAGGGCTTTAGATTAGGTCTTGGATTTTATTTACGGTTTTGAACTAATCCTAGGGTTTTGATTAATTCTTGGGTTTTGGACTAGCTTAGGTCTAGGGTTAAGGTTTTCAAGCTGGATTTTAGGGTTTTTAGGGTTAGGTTTAAGGTTTTAGGGTTAGGTTTAGGGTTTTTAGGGTTTGACTTAGAGTTTAGGGTTTGATTTAGGGCTTAGGGTTTGTTTAGGTTTTATGGTTTGATTTAGGGTTTAGGGCTTGATTTAAGGTTTAAGTTAGGATTAGGGTTTTAGATTAATTCTAGGGTTTTGGATTATGTTTTGAATTAATTTTAGGATTTTGAATCAATTCTAGGTTAGTTTTAGGATTTAAGGTCCAATTGCAAGCATACTGGGTGTCTACAATGACACTAGCTCATGCGATGCTCATGCCTTTTGCTTGTTGGTTAAGTGTTTGAATGTCATGATTGTGTGTTTTCTTCCCTTTCTTTCTTTGCCATGACTAAAAGAATGGAGACATGTTGCTTTCCTTCCTGGTCAAACTAAAACACAAAAATCCAGTTAAACAAATAATAAGGAATAACTAGAGAAAAATACTCATAATCCCCTTCGGTTTAAATAAAATGCAAGTAAAATACACCAAGCATATGTGCATGGATGATCATATAGGAGCATGCATCTTCTCATCTTAGAGTCTGCCTACTTTGCTTGAGAAGGGCAATCCTAGTTACCGGTTCTATGCCTTCGATGTAGGATGTGTGGTTAATCTACTACCCTTTGTCCGAGGTCGTGTCGGTGTTAGTAGAGAGTACAACTCCTTGCTACTGTAGGAGTCGAGGCCACCAACGCACCACCGTTCATCACCTGAGCTTTGGCTAGGAATGGAACGAAACCTTATTTTCTGTCCCGAGTCGGAGACCCGCATACCCTGAGAGTGTCCAGAGTAGACGGTTTGTTAGGATACACTTAGATGATGAGAGAACGGATGTTAGAAGCATTCACGTGCATGTGTGCCATTCATGCCACCCTAACAAATATTTGCATAGCACTTACATTTCTTTTCCTGCTTTTTCTCTTTTTTCTTTTCTCTCACAAGTTCGTCTTTTCTCTTTTCTCCATAGAGTTTCGTGCGTGAGTTCCTTAGCCGAAGCCCATGTGGTCTTTTCGATGACCTCTACTCCGAGGCACTATTCTCGACTGTCTTTCCTCGAGCTATTCGTCATTTTCAACGATAGCTCCTCATAGGTGTCGTCCTCTTGTTTACAATCGCAGTGCTATTCTTACCTGCTCACAGTCCGTCATGGCCTAGCGAGCTACCGAGTCTCTTGTTTCAGCTGCTTCGATGGGGATCTTTGTTTCTGCCTCTCCTTCCCCCCTTATTTTGACATCTGTTACTTCAGCTGCTCTCCACAAAAGCCATTTCTAGGCACGTGGAGTCTCCTACCTTTCAGTTTCAGGACAATAGCAGACCCAAATCGGTCTAGAGCCCGTTACTAAGATAGTCACAGCAACAACCACAAGGACTCTTGATCTAAAAATGTCCTATCTCTTGGCTAGTTCAACCACTCTAGACACTCAATTGATTGTGGTCGTCTTTTCTATAGGATCTTTGCCATCCGGACCTTTGAACTTCCAGCCCACTTTGGCGTCCCTTTAGTTTACTATTCCGACCTTTGGTACTACTACCGATGGTTCTGCTGTCGTGCAGCCACAACAACTTCTGGCCCTTGCACAGAGGTTGCAAAACATGGCTTTCTCCTTGGATCCTACTTTGACTTCAACCATCTGTCCCATCCCTAAGATTCCATACCAACAAGCTCAGACATTCCATGCTGCACTCATCACACCACCACTGCAGCCATCGCCACAAGCTCCTCGTTGCTTCGACGATAGGCACTACATCTCTGTCATTAATATCATCACCACCATATACACAACACATTCCTCTGTCTGCTAGTGGCCAGCCTTTTGGGCTGGCGGGAGGACGACCTATGAATCCGTTGCCTGGAGAAATACCGATGCAGCAGTTGTTGCTCCCACACACAACATACAACTATTCCCGCACCTTTGCATTAGATTTAGGCTTCAGCATACATACCACCACGAACAACACATACGTAAGGGTATGCTAGTCATCCCATCATGACACCAGGTGGCGAGATGATAGATTCTGAGGAGCACGTGGGTGCTATTAATACTGCGTACGAGAGACCCGCCCCAGCTGCACAATCAATGTCAGCAGTGACCCCAAATTCTCTCCTCACAAGGATGATTGATTTGGAAAGAGCATTACATCTAATGCAGGGCGGGGATTGCCAATCTTATACCTTCCGAGGCCTCTACTACTTCCAGAGGCTGTTCTCCTCTTGAACTTTCATATCTCAGAATTTCAAAAAGTACAATAGAAAAGGCTGCCCTATTTCACATCTGAGTGTATATTGTGGTGATCTTGCTCAACTATAGGCTGACGAGAAGCTGCTTATCCGCCTTTTCCAGAAAATCCTCAAAGGTCCAGCCCAAAAATGGTTCACATCTCTAGATATGACCACCATTAAGACCTAGAATGAACTTAACCAGGCTTTTCTAGAGCAATACTCATTCAATCTCGACATGGTCCTAAAGTGTGAGGACCTAGTCGTAACAAGGCAGAAGCCCCACAAGCTGTTCTGGGAGTACATTGGGCATTGGCGAGCCCTCACTTCACAAGTTCGAGATAGACCTTTTGATGAAGAGTCTATCGAGATGATACTTCGAGGAGCACAGCCAGCCACCGGGGCATTGCTAAGCATTCAACCCATTTCCACTTTTGCATTCCTGATCAAAGCTAGTACCCGAGTCGAGAGCTCATTGCATAGCAAAAGCTTCCCTGCTCTAGCAACATTCGCCAAGCAGACAACAACTTTGAATTACAATGGTAGTACCAGCAACAGCAATGGTGGCAGCAATGGATCTAACACCAGCTATCCTCGGAGGAAGGATGCTGCTAAGAATGACGTGGTATATGTAGGAGCTCCTATTATGTCGATCAATGTAATGAGCTCGCCAGCTCCAAATCAGGCAGTTTATACTCCTGTAACCATTCCGGCGAGGAGATTCCGCAAATGAATGCGAAATCGGACAGCAAAATCACGTCGAAAAAGCAAAAATAAATGGAGTCGCCACCTAATCTATTATGGAAGACAAGGAAAACCATATACATGAAAAATCATGCAAAAACAAAAGAAAA
>JAMKQA010056921.1:0-15084 GCA_024699735.1 Posidonia australis
GTCATTCGTGTAACCCTATTTTAGACTCCAATTGAATAGAGAGAACTCCTCCCTCTTCTCTCCAGATCTAGGGTTTCATGTGAGGTTCATCTGTAGAGGATTGGATGCTTGCTTTAGGGGATGGTATTCTGATTTATTCTTCTCCACTTGGCACAACATTATTATATAAAATATCATTGACTTGTGATATTTGGATTAGCCTTAATAATTCTCTATACTTATGTTTAATTACACATTAGATAGATATAGAATGTAATTTACAAAAAAAAATTAATAATTTTTAAAGTATTTGATCATTTATATACTAATACAACTATAGCAAATATGATAGAAAATATTACAGAAGAATATAACATATATTTTCTAATAATAATGTTGCAATAAAAATATTTAAAAGAAATATAAAATCAATATTAAAAGTGAATAATTTCATTATAAGTGTTATTGTCACATTTTAAATTTAATTATACAAGATGGTATGAATTGCATTACGCTTTATATAAAAAAATATAAAATCAACTATTTTATTTATTCAAACATCAATTAAACGATATCAAGAATTTAGACATTTATGTGCAAAAAATTGTTTAAAACCTAAAAAATTAAATTAGATGTTTAACATAAATGTAACTCAGCACATGATATGTTAAGTTCAAGTTTGCCTTATGGTAATATAATAATATCATATTATAATGCAAAATCTAATTATTTCTTAAATAACAATAATTGACAAAATTCTAACAGAATTCATATTTTTTTAGAACCATTTTATAATGAAACTAAACAATTATTAGGTCAATATTATTCTACTAGTTTTTTAGTTTTAACTAATTTATTTAATATTACAAATATTTTTAAAAAATATAGAGAAATCCCATCTTTTGTGAATATAATTAAATTAATGGAAGATGGATATAATAGGTATTAGAATGATTCTCCAATATGGACATGTTTAACATTAATCATGGACCCTAGGTATAGATTAGTTAATTGTATGATACTTATAAATGATATTTTTAGTAACATGAATAAAAGTAAAAAATAGATACACTCAATAATAAAATTAAAGCAACGTTATACACATTATTTAAAAAATATGTTAACAATTATGGTGAAAGCAGTTCTAGTGTTCACACATCTAATTTTGTAGGAACACATACTATTAGTAGTAATGATAGTTTATTTTGATGTAGATTAACTAAAAAAAATACGAAAAATTAACCACAAATAATGAATTAGGAAATTATTTGTTTGCTTTTAGTGAACAAGAAATTGATAACTCATATATATTAAAGTGATGGTCTAGTACTGCAATTAGGTTTTCTGTTGTTTCTAAAATAGCTAAAAATTTACTAATGATTTTAACATATGTTGTGGTATCGAAGTCTGCATTTTCTACAAGTAAAAGAGTTTTAAGTAATAAAAGATGTAAATTATTAGAAAAGTCTATAGAAGCCTTCATGTACTTGAAAGATTGGTATGATGTGATTGATCGTCTTCAGAAACTGAGCTTAAACAACGAACCAAAAGACGAGGATACGACATTTACTTTAATAGGGGTAGACTCTACTTATAATTAATTTATACTGATGTAAAACAAAAAAAATATAAAAATGTAAAATGTTGAATATCCTTTGTATTTTCAATTTTTTTATGTATATATCTGTAACACCCGTAAAATTCATTTTATAATTATTTACATTTTAAGAATTTTATTCTTAGACGGGTGTTACTGTTTCGAGGCCCGTTGTGTGGTTTTGTGTGGTTTGGACCTCGTGGGCTGGCTTCTGTTAGCATGTCCCAGTGCGTGGTTTGGCACTGTGCATTGTGGCACTGTGCGTGTGGGGCCCTGGTGTGGGTCAATGTGGGGCCCAAGTGTGGGGTCCCCGTGGGGCCCGCAATTGTGGGTTGTTGGTTGTGGCCGGTGGTTCGGCTAAGTGATTGGTTGCTCGTGCGGTGTGTCGGTGGCTGAGACGTGTAGCTGGGCACGTTCTCAGCTACTGCGGGCGCAAGTTTTGTAAGCCTCACCGCTCTCCTCCGTCGCTATCGCCATCTCTTCCTTCCTTCTTCTTTCTTTCCCTTCCTCCTCGGCGACGCATCTCTCTTCCTCCCCCACCTTCTTTCTCTTCCTTCCCACTCTTCCTTCCCCTTCCCTCTCCTTTTCCCTCCTCCTTTCCACTCGTCTCCCCTGTTTCCCCTGTTCTTCCATCGCGCACGCGTCGACGAAGAGAGAGACAGATCAAGGGAGAGAAGCGAAGGGCTGTGGTTGCTCGAAGTGGTGCGCGGAGCTTGCGTGGCGTGCTCCCGTGGTCGTGGTGAGGTCGTGGTAGCCGGAGTTCGTCGGAGTTTGCCGAGAATCGCAGGAGGCGTTTTTCCGGTACACATCTCCACCCATGTAATAGAGAGTATGAAATTGGTAGAAAATGCTAGGATTGCATGGAATCTAGGTAAGCTTACGTTCCTAGAATTTATTGTGATTTATTGTGTATTTATGGAGCATTTATGGGCATATATGTCGGTGGTTGCCTTTTAGGTCGTTTTGACCTTTCTGCCTTTGTGATTTTTTATCTTGATGCATGGTAAATGGATTTTAGTTTTGTTTGTTGGGTTTTGGAGTAGACTCGAGGGTCTACACCATATGTTTTATGCAAGATTTTTGGTGTTTGTTTAGGGAGTTCGATCGGAGGTCCCAATTGGGGCAATTTCGGACGATAGGGTTTGAGCCGTTTTCTAGTTTCGCAGAATTCGACATACCGATTCAAGAGATTTTGGTATACCGATTCCGCTCGCCATACCGTTTTTCTGTTAGTTTCGGTCTTCTAGTTGAGTTTCGATCATCCGTTTTGGGACGGTATACCGAATTTGGCCTGAGTATTGACCATTGACCTGATTCGGTCAACCGATCCAGATCGACCTACCGAACAAGGGGTTTTTGGCATACCGAACTTGATTTCGGCATACTGATTCTGGGCCCAAATGAGTTTGCAAGTGTGTTTTTCGATAGCTTTCTGGATCGCTATGTTTTGTCCCTATGAGATGGGATTGTGGACCATCAGTGATAGTCTCCTAGGACACCTGATGCGTCATTTTGCCGTGGTTTTGAAAGACTTTTCAAAGGATATGAAAATAGATTTCAAGGAATAGTTGGCATGTTTTGGAAAATGTTTTCCGAGTTTTCTTTGTGCGGACTGAGACAGTGTGGGACCGTGTCGTCGGGACCAGGGAATGTGACGACATTCTCGGGTGGTCGAGCACGACTCCCTGGTTGAGGTCGAGGGTCGAGATACCTGAGGCTGAGAGGCGTCGGGTCTTGGAGGTATGAGACTCCTTGATTGTCGTCTCAAGGCTAGGGTTGTGGTCCACGGGTTGAGGTGTCTTGTGGCTTGACGGGGAGGTATGATACTCTTGCTGTCGCTGTGAGCACTGAGGCTCGAGTGTTGTCAGGTGTGGAGGTTTGATACTCCTTCCTGAGCACTATGTATGGAGGACGCCGTGAGGAGGCGTACCCTGTGGTGACCAGTGCGGGTGGGACACGTGGCCCGTAGCTGGTAGCATTCTGAGAGACGAGACAACCTTCCTCGGGAGGGGTTGGCTTCTGAGGGTTCTCCAGAGGAAGGGGAATCGTGGGACGGTGAACGCTCCTGCACAAGGTGGCCGTCACCGTGGCAGTGGAGAACGCTAGCGTCGCTCCTCAGTGGACTGCGTGTGGCCAGAGTTAGGTTGCTTGGCGCCGGACTTCCCGACTCACTTTGTGTAGTTTTGACCATTGAGGGTCTTTGCTTGTGGCTTTGGATTAGTGAGCCCTGGTTTGTGGTTTTGGCCGGTGTGGGCCTGATTTATGAGGTTTTGAGAAAATGGTTTGCGAAATAAATTTAATTGGAAAATGATTATAGTTTTGTTTTCTGCGGTTTTCGTGGAGTGCGTACTGGGTGACTTTGGTCACTCATGCGTTTTCCTTGTGGTTTTGGTTTGCAGGTGCAGACATGCGACTGATTTAGCATAGTGCATATAGATCGGAGTCCCCTAGCCTCACACACAGGTTCCTGGTAGTTTGATATTTACAGTTTAGCTTTAATTTTCCCATAATTTAATTTGTTTAAATTATTATGGAAATTTTGGAGCGTGAATATCAAATATTTAATAATAAATAATTTTTTTATTTTTTTAAAAATGGATCTACCATGCCTGACCCAATGGACCAACCCTACCTGGGTCGGCCCCTCAGGCCAGTGGCCTAGCCTAGTGGCTGGCCATGGATTGTGTTAGGCAGAGGTTTTGTTAAATTTGACCTAACTTGGCCCAACCAGTATAACCAGATAAGTTGCCCGCCCTAGCCCAAGTCCATCTAGGCCACCTTTTTTACAGGCTAACCTAACCCAATTTGGAAATTTAACTGCAGCACTACCTCCACCAAAACTACCACGATACCATTAACACATTTTATCCTCGTCCTACTCCACCACCAAAGTACCAAAGCCACCCCCTTTTTCGAATCCACCAACCACTCCACCTCTTATTCCAAATCCACTACCCAAACCTTTGCCACTATCGCCACCAAAGCCACCTTTGGCACCATCACCCACTGGGCCAATCCACCTTCGCCACCACAAAGCCCTTGTCTCCAACAACCCTCCTCCCATCGTCCAACTAGTGTCCCCTCTCTTAGTCTTTGGCAAGCCTCCTCTGAGTCATATTTTCAAGTAGACTGCATTATGGTACTATGATTTCAAATGCAATATTGTAACGACTCAGATCTTTGATAGCATTTTCAGCTAGCTTTTTAGTCTAGAGTTCTAGGTCTTCTGTGTATAGCTATCGTGAATTGCATGGACGGGTTGCCAGCATTGATTGGTTACGTGAAAAATTCAGTATTTTGTACTCAAAACTTAAGCTGCATTTTGTGGATTTAGCATCACAATCGAATTTTGAACATCGTATCCCAGTGTCTTGAGTTCGGGATACTATGTGAACCCTCGTGAAAACTCTGAGGATTGTTTCAAGGCTATGGAAGTTTGTTAATATGCCAGATGACTGATCTTCTCTAGCATGAGCCACTCGAGTTGTAAGTGGTTGTGCAGCCATGATTATGTATTCATAGCCTTCTTTGCATGTAGCAATAGCCTCAAGGGTACTTATCATGTGGTCTCAAAGTCGATGCACTGGTTTACTAAGTGTCAGACCCATGATTGGGTGCATGAACTCGTGACCACAGACACATGCATAGGTTCTTTTCTTGGCTTATAGCTCTTTCAAGGTCGTTTATCTCCGCCTCAGTCTTGGGAGCACAGTAAAGAGGAAGGGAGAGGACCCGAGAGCCTTCTTCTCCTTCTCTCCCTTCTTCCTCTTCTTCAACTTCTTCTCCTTTTTCCCATATAAAAGGGAGAGAGAGACATAGAAGGTGAGAGGGAGAAAGAGGGTGACTGTCGCAGCCGTCGATGTCGTCGTTATCGAGAGAAGAAGAGGAGGAGATCCTGAGCTTGCCACGATGGAGGAGACTACGGGAACATTGCCCGTCGCTGTCATTTGTCGTCGATGGAGGTACACACCCATAGGTATTTCCTTTTTTATGTCTAATTTGATTGTAGGGGCATGATAGTGTGGCATTGTAGTGTGTAAATGTTATAGTGATTTTTAGAGAATTTATGGAGGTTTTAATGGCATTTAATGGCGTCGATTTTTATTGTGGGGGTGAATAGTACTCTCAGACTTTGGATTTGTAATTTCTTGAGCCACAAGCAAAGAATTTTGATGATTTTTTGTCTCAAATGGAAGATCATTTCAAGATCTTCAATTTGATATATTATTTGTATTTTTTTGTCGAGTGTGGTGCAATTTGTGAAGACAAGTGTTCGTGGATTTTACTGTGTTCATGTACAATACCCATGAACTTTGACATGTAATTCCTTACGATCCACTAAAAAATCTTTGTAATTCTTGTTCCAAAACATAGATCGTCTTGAGATCTTCGTTTCGATATATAATTTGCAATTTCTAACTGTGTGTATTGAGAATGATTTCAACTCTAGTTTGGGTAATTTTTAGGTCATCTAAGGAAGAAGATGAATAGTGTTTTGGGCTTTTTGTATTTTAATCCTTGAGTTTTGTGTTAATTACTTCTAAGTCTCTAGTTTTTGGATTTATTTGCATTTAATCCTTGGATTTTATAATTTAATTAATTGTTGATCCCTAACTTTGGATTAAATTACTTTTTAGTCCATAGCTTTTGGATCAATTACTCTTTAGTCCCCAACTTTTTGTAGGAGCTGCAGTTCAGTCCTTAGATTTTGTGTAAATTACATTTAAGTCCTTAATGCCTTGTTTTGAGTAGTTTTTAATATGTTTAGTATTATATTAACCTTGTAAGCAACTATGTCGTAATAATAACTATGAAAATTATTAAAGATGATCTAGGAATTGCCTAAAATAAACTAACAAGATCCCACTAGGCTATAATTCAGAATAAAAGACTATACGACCTAGAAATACTATGTCTTTCATTTAAATGGTCTAGATGAACATTAAGGTTCATATTTATCCCTAGGATTAGATGTTGGGTTGGTTTTAGGTGTAGTGTACTGAATGAGGTATTTAGTGGCACTGTTTAGGTATTCGACATGAAGCTGGTTGTAGTTCATGTAAGACACAAGCCAGTAGGTGCCTTATGTTGGATCAAGAGGCTTCTTTAGAAGAGGAGTTGACTAAAGAAGGTGGTTAATTTAATTATTTACTTTCTAATTTACTCAATTTTGATAATTAACATGCACAATTATATCAAACTTGGAGTGTTAAGTAAGTCATACACAGAAAGGATGAGAGACAACAAAGAACACAAAAAATTATAATGGTTCGGTCTATCCTGGCTTAGTCCACTCCTCGAGATCTCCTTGAGAGTTCCCTTGAATTTAATCAAATTACTTACTTGATGATGTATCCTGTGTCAACCTACGCTTCCAGCAAACCCTACTCCCTTCTAGATAAGATTGAGACCTTTGAAGCTTTGAGACGAACTTTTACAACTTCCAAATTTTACTGATCTCCCAATTAGAGGATTATGTGCTAATGTTTGGAAATGAAGCTCACTTGTCACTCTTTTTGCACTAGGAGATGAACTTGAAAGTCAACTCCAGTAGGATTTGGGCACTTGACCAAGAATTCAAACAATTTATGAGAGTGGAGTTTAACAACAAGTTTCTATGTCCAATTCTATGTTTCAAAGGTTCATGGATGCTCTATAAATAGGCTAAAGTAAAGTTAAGCAAGTGTTAAACAGCTGGATTTTTCTCTGTAATGGATACAAATGACTACTAATTCGACATAACAAAAATTATCGATCGACCGAAACTTTTCAGCTGCCCACAATAGTCAACCAATTTGACATTCTGAATTACTTTGGTGTGCTGAAATGCACCAAATTTCAATATACCGACCCAATTCAGTAGACCGAAATCAATTATGAACTTAAAATGATGTGTCTAAAGTTCTACTTAAGTTCAAATTAATTCCATGAACACCTAATTTTGGTATATCAAAACTTTTTGGTATGCTAAATGCAACCTTGAAACTAAAAGTGAGATTTTAATCCTGACTTTATGGTTGTGCCTATTTTTCTAGCATTTTGACCTATGTTGAGAGATCATTACATGCCTTAGATATTACAATAAAAATAGAAAACATTGCATCTCATATTTACAAATAATCTTGATAGCTTTTTCTTTGACTCTTGAATACTCTTTCAGCTCAACAAATCATCATGATTCTTCTTCCTAGTTGCTTTGCTTTTTCTTCAATATTCTTTTTAGCACTTCAGAGGATCACGTTGATCACTCTTTTCGGTTACTTTGCTTTTTCGTCAAGTATATCTTCTTGTGAATCATTTTACAAGTTATCTTTCTTGATTTTCACACTATATATTTCTCAAACAACATTTCAAGATAATCGAATATACAATACTAACACTTTGTTATCATCAAAACAAATGTATAATTGTACATTTTCTAGCACCTTACACTTTAGTACCAAGACTTAGAGTTACGAGTGTGTTTGGTGTTTGTGTTTGGTCTTATAAGTTGAATAGAACTTCAAGAAAATTACTTTGGTTGCTTTGTAGGTTCTTCTAAGTAAACCTTATGCTCAAAAGGTATATTTGTTTCCCTGTTTGGTGTATTTTAGGTGTTTTCTTGTGTTATTGTCATGGATTGGGTGTGATGCTATAGAACTCAGACTTTCTCAAGATGTGGTTTCTAATCTTGACAGAGGAGCTGCTTAAGCAATGTTTTGTTGTGTTTTGAGGTGTGATTTTAAAGGATTTCAAAATGATTTTCTAAAAGAATTTTGAAAAGAAAATGCATAGTTTTGCAAAGGTTTTGGAATGCGTTTTCTAGTGTTTTCTGCTTGTGATTGTGACCAACAGGCTACAGGCAAGTGTTCATCAGATCCTTAAGGTATAATACTCCTGGATTGTCATTCACGAGACCGAGGCTGAAGTTCCTAGGTTGAGACACCAACTGAGTTAAGAGGGTGATACCGTCCGTACTTAATGGTATCGTGGCAACAGACTCGGGAGGTGTAAGACTCTTGCGCAGTCAGATATGATATCTTGGTTGTTACAAGTACTGAGGTGTTGTGAAACCAAAAAATCGATACTTCTAGTCGACCTTTAGGAATGAGTGATACCCTTAGGGTCGTAAGCTACTTGTTAGGTTAAAGTCCATGTGTTTTTGGTGGATGCTGACAGAGCTTAGGTGTAGGATTCAAGCACCATGCTAGGACGCCAAAAGAGTATACCCTATGGTTTATCCTGAGAGAGGATTGCTTGCCTAAATGTAGGGTAAGCAGACTTCCTTAATGTATGGTTAGTCTTTCGAGGGTCCTGCAGGTGGTGGGACATTGAGACAGACAAACTCTTTCACAGGGTGGTTGTCCATGGCATTGCAGGCACCATTGGTGGCACTTTGGTGGACTATTTGTGGCCAGTGTTAGTTACTTAGCGTCAAGCAACACGACACACCGTTATTTGCTTTAGTGGTGGAAGAATTAGACTCTAGTATAAAGTAGATCATGGTTTCGGAGCAGAGACTTTGTTGTTTTCTGTGGCTTTTGTGGTTACTGTGGTGGGTGTTCTGGATGCTATAGAAAGTATTCAAGCACTGTTAGTTATCTAGTCTGCACAGAAAGTGTGTGGGGATTAGATTGTGTTTCTGATGTGGTTTTGGACTTGACTTGGCAGAATGACCATTTCAAGTATGCACAAAGGATTTTGAAAAAGTATGTATATGGTTTTTAAAAGGAAAAGAGAAAAGTAATTTTAAAGGCATGTTTAAAGAATTTGATGTGTGCTGAGCAACAGTAGATTGTCCTATTTGTGGTATTATGGCATCTAGGAGAGATGCCTATGTTAGGTTGCTTCTGGCATGGACTGCGCCTGTTTCCTCGACATTGTCTGTCAAGTTGTTTGATATATTAAGTGAGGGTGTATGTTGGGTGACCATTGTGAGTAGTCACTCATGTGTACTATGATTTCTATTTTTCGCAAATACAAGATAGCACTAAATGCTTTGCTAGTGCATATAGGAGGAGTTATGGTGCCACATATCAAGGGTTCTAGGTAAGTGTTTAGTCGTTAGTTTTATTTTCTGTTAAATATGCTTAGTTGTTTATGTTTATATTTAATTCAAAATTAGTGTAGCTATAACTAAAATAAAAAAATAAAATAAAAAAGAAAGAAAAAAATTGTAGCTAAAATGAGTAGTAGCAACTAGGAGGTCGTTACAAGTATGAATCCTCTCTATGGACTGTAGTATGAATGTATGATTTTTATGCCTTCATATTTTCAACTATAGTACGATTTCATAGTGTTGTAATATTTTTAATCATTTCATATTTTTTCAAGCATTGTGTTGTTATTGTATTGTGGCATTTGAATTGTTTCTCTTAAAGTCTTAGGCTAATTTGAAAAAACCAGACCAAACATTTGATCAATTGTAGCACTTGAATTGGTTCATCGTCATTAAACAACAAATAACAAGGAGATATGTATCCGTGCACATCTAGTAGCATATGTTTTATTTAAATCATTTTTTGTTTATTTATACAACAACCTTGGTCCTCACACACTTAATAAATCACATAAACTTTTTTCTTAAAACATTGAATTTTAATTCAAATACCAAAACATTAATAATAGTAATTAAAGTAGAGCAACTACCCAAAACTCTCAATGTGTGGTTGAATAACTCCTCTATATGCACTAACAAGAAATCCATTTTCTAATTTGCACCTACAAAACACACAAAACATATACATGTATGTGATCACTAAAAATGTAATCTAGTACACACCTACCAAGAAACAGAAAACTTGAAACGATCAAGCCAGAACTCAATCTAGCAAAACAACAAGAAATGAAATAAAACGATGTGGTGGAACGCACATGCATGACGCGTCACCTTAATGCGTGAAATCCATAAACCAGATACTAACATTATAATATTGACCTTGAAAGTTAGAATCATGGAAAATGCAATGCACTGAACCATCGGTGCATACATCGCTACACAAAACCAGAAATCTACAAAAAAATGACTTTAAATCCACAATTCTAAACAACGTTGACATCTCAATTTTGATGTCTTAGAAATTTATTAAAAATCTCTAAAATCGTGATGCATATGAGTCACAAAGATATGCATCAAAAAATCAAAATTAAATTCACTAAAATCTCAACATAACCACAAACTTGTCAAAAACACACATATGAAATGCATACCTAAAACGCACGCTTCCAACATGTCAGACAAATTGTAGACTTTCTGTCTGTAATCTGTCCTAAAATCCATCAAAGGAACAAAACACAGTAAACCAAAACTAAATCAGGAGCATGCATGTAAAAATCTAATACATGCATCTCAAAGTCACTCGACTCAAACCACCAAAACAGGTACACCATGCTTCTCAAATATCGAAACCTCAATGACTGAAACACAAAAAACATAATGTATCTTATTATAAAAACATGCTTAACTTTACTCAATAATAAAAACATAATGTATCTTATCATAAAAACTCTATAATAAAGCTATTGAAAACTCAACATAGCATAGAACACTCAATTTTCTCTGAGTAGCTCAAAACACACCATATGAACTTACATACTCAACACGCGGTTCAGATAACCAACAATGCTTGAATGCTCTATTACACACAGAACACCCCAATAACACACATGCACATGTGTCATGTCACTCGGACCCAAGCAACCAATATGCACTGCACTATCACAAACTAGCCACCCAGTGAAGGAGTCCACAGTCATGGATCCTTCCTCTTTGAAGAATCCTTACAATTGTCCACTTTGGAACGTCACCAGAAGTAACACACATACATATCACACTCTGACCAGCTCTAACAAGGTATGCATAATTAATGTCCTTGGTACTCAATCCCCTAAGGAAATCTAACTCATTAACCATACCATCACCCGAGTCTCTGCCCCTAAGGCAGCTAAGGACTCTCACCTTTGATCTTGCCAGTACTAAACTAGGAACCTTAACCTAGGCCACACTCATAATCCTCCAAAGGTATCAATCATTCTTAGTCCGTCAGTACATTCTCCTGACACTCTTGGACCCTAGACCAATTAGTCTCAATCTTATTGATCCACAAACCTTAACCTCCTTAACCTCTAAATCTCCTAAACATAAATCAGTGGACAAAAAATTCAAAAATTTATTTCCAAGAAACCAAATCACACTCCAACACAACAAGCCATAGTATCCCAGACCAAAATGCATGGGCCATACATGCAGATCCACCTAAATAATCTGGTATCTCATAAAGTACCCAATACAGACCAAAAATGCACCTAAGGTTCCATTCAAACCCCTTGCAAGCAATCGTAAGAGAAAAAAACACTAAAGTATAAAGCCTTCACCATTTCTATTTAAGAAACAAAGTAGAGGAGAAATTGCTGTAAAAAAAACTAATTGAACGGAGTAATATTGAATTTCTGGAAATTCAGCAAAACATTACAAGCTAAATATCTCAAAGACTACCTTTAGCTACAACAATCCACAAGTTCCTATAGTAAAGTGTAAAACACTAACTATCTTGCATTTTACATAAAATGCAACATCTTTTGCGTCATACATCCTACATCATCCATAAAGCTTTCTCTATATATGAGCAATTAAGGGGAACTCAAGTATCCTAAGTCATCATATTAACTAATTGCATAGTAGACCTTCAAATTTCACTTAAGGGCATAAGGCGCTAGCTCTGGTGCATCCTACATAAGATACACCACTTTTTACACCTAACACCCAAGTTACAAATTTTTAATCAAACTCTTCCTGAAACTAGCATGCATTCTTACCATCTCATAAAGAAATCAAAATACAAAAGGATGAACGCATATTCCACTACATGCAACATCTTTCTAATCTTAAATTAAGTTTAAGTTACTTCTATTTGGATATGTATCTTGCATCACGAGAAAGACCCAACTCCACATAACAAGCCTCCATGCAATCCTAGAGCTCCAATGAATCCTCTTAAAACAATCATCTAAGCTTCAACATGCTCTAAAAAATGAACCCTTAAAGCTCGTCCTCCACAAAAACCAAAGAATTAAGGCAATAGGAGGAGGAAAGGGAAGCACAACATCCAAAGAATCTAAACAAAGGCTCACCTCCAATTTTGAGTTGCAGCATCTTCCCAACGATTTCTCTAGCTGAGCACGATGCCTAGAATAGCAAAAGGTCAACGGAGGTCTACCACAACACCCACCTTCTACATGCATGAGGAAACCAACCTCTTATCTCTCTCATGCTCAACAATGCAAGCTTCTCCTCTCTCTTCCTTGAATTCTTCCTCTGAAGACACTACTCTCACCGAAAAAGGAAAGGAGGAAGAAAACTTAGAGAAGAAAGGTTGGTTGGGTATAAGTAGGTACTCCATCAACAAGCTAGAATTCTCTGGAAGCTGTTCGAGATGTAAAATGCACAATTTAACACAAAATGTGATACATGCTACGTTTAACACTTCAAAAGTCCAGACCAGCAGGCGTTGAACATAGAAAACACTGTGTTTTATATAAAACGCGTCGTATTTGGCATTCTACACACATTTGGCCCGAGAGGTTGACAAAAATCTAGGTCATTACAATTAGTTTTCTCTTTTTTATTATGAGTTGTTATATTTTACAAATAGTTATAAACAAATATTTGATTAAAGGACCCAAAAAAAGAATTTATAAATAATCATTAGTTGGAGACAAACCCATTAATAATGTGACACTTTCTTTGAGTTCGAACAAAGAGAAAGTGTCTCTAGAATTTAAAATAGAAGAATTGATTTTAAATCCTAATTTGAGACCACTAATAGTCAGTTATAATGTGAATGAATATAACAAAATTAGACGTGCATATCTAAATAAACGTCCATGTCGACCAAAAGATAATGCATTTCCATACACAGACTTTGGTAGGAAGCCTCATTATTTCAACAATACTTGGTTTAGTGAATACAAGGAATGGTTGGTGTATAATGTAGAGAAGGATCCTACATTTTGTTTATACTACTATCTATTTTTTGAAGGTAGCGTTGATCCAACTTTCATAACACAAGGATTTACATACTAGAAAGATCCAAAAAAATTAGATAATCATCAAGGTTCACATGAGGGCCACCATAATATTATTAAACAAAGTGTACTACATTGAAGATCGAAAGAAAATAAATTGTAGTTTCATTTTCTAAACATTCAAATGAAAATTGAAAAGAATATTGTGTTCGCTTGCAGGCATCTATAGATGGTATATGGTTTCTTTTACACCAAGGTTTATCTTTTCGAGTTCATAATGAATTGCCAATTAAGAAAACGTTCTTGAACTTTTAAAGTTCCTAGCAAATCATAATGAAGACATTGAGAAAATAGTGTTGAAAAATACTTCAGAAAATTTAAAACTTACAGCACCTTCAATTTAAAAACATATTGTTAGTGTTATTGCAAATGAAACTACTGAGGAGATTGTTAAAGATATTGGAGACAATGGTTTATTTACTATTCTAATAGATAAGTCTCATGATGTATCTGTAAAGAAACAGATAACTGTGGTACTACAATACGTAAACAGAAAAGAATATATCACTGAGCGTTTCCTTGGTTTAGTGCTTGTTAGCAATACATCAACTTTATTTTTTAAGTTGGCAACTGATAGCTTGTTTTCTAAGTTTGTTTTGAGCAATCACAGTTTGCATGGTCAAAGATACGACAGTGCTAGCAATATGAATGTGGAGTTTAATGGGCTAAAAATATTGATTATAAAAGAAAATCATTGTGCTTTTCTACATTATTTATTTTGCTGATCAACTATAATTGACACTTGTAGTAGTTGTAGAAAATCATAAAGAAGTTACTTCATTTTTTTATTTGATCTTCATTGTAATGTGTGACCGTGTCCGTGACCGAGCCCGACCCGGAGGGAGGGGTGGAGAGGAGGGCACAGCCATGCCAATGATGATGAAGGCGCAAGGATAAAAGAAAAGAAAAGGGAGTCGCCACATAGTCTTTTAAGGGAAAGATGAGAAAAACCACAAAAGGATGACTGCATGGGATGCAGATGGGAAGGCTGGATGTCTGCTAACCAGAGGATGGGTAAGGATTCCTATTACGCACGAGGAATGTGTTAGGCACCCTCGTACGCCCGAGAAACTTGGTCTTTCTAGTCCAAATGTTTGCTAAATGTTTGATGAATGTTTGCTAAACCTGGATCATGCTCTAACCATGCTAATGTGTATGGATGTGACAAGACTAAATGAATGTACAAGACGATGCGTGAAAACTGCGAAGAAATCCACATGAAATCATGATAAAGTCGTGAAAATCAAAAGGGGAAAAAATGACCCTTAGTGGGGTTAAATGTCGGCTTTGACAAGCCTTTTGCTGTACGCCCTCGGGCGATGAGGAAAATCGTAAAAATCGAAAAAAGGGAAAAATAATCCGTGATGGGTCAAATGTCGGCCCTCGGGCCTGTTACAGTACACCCTCAGGCGATGGAAAATCAAAACAAGTGAAAACCACGGAAA
>JAMKQA010056922.1:0-16824 GCA_024699735.1 Posidonia australis
ATTTTTAGGTGGAGGTTGATTCAAGACAAGGTGGAGATTTGTGAATGTGTCTTGAATATTATATTTGTATAAGGGCATTTTTGTCATGGATGATTAGCTACTATATAAGGCCATCCAATGCTCTTATTAGGGTTGGTTCTTTTTGTGAGACAACAGGAGGATTTTGTATGGAGGCTTTGCAAGTACTAGGGACGGTCATCTCTTTGTTCCTCCTTCCTCCTCTCTTTGTACTCCACCATTTGAAGTTAGTAAGCAGTCAAGGAGAGACACCCGTGGACGTATCCGAATTTAGGGAACCACGTAAAACCTTTGTTGTTGTGTGGATTGCTATTTTGGTCTCTGTTCTTCTCTTCTACACGTGTCAAACCTAATTGAATCCGCTGTGCTTGGACCCCTTTGGTCATAACAATATTCAATGATCTTTAACTCCACCACAACCTCCTGATGTTTGTCAGATATTGCTGAAACCACAACCCATCGACTTACCAAAAATCTTAATTAGATCAGTTGTTATTTATTGATAGAAGTCAACTCTCATTGCAAATTCTGTAAAATATAATCATTAGTTTTGATATTCTGGAGCATTGGCCACCTTCCAAATACACAAGCGTTTCCTTCCACCCAAACTCCCCACGTGGAAGCACCATCTGACACATCCCGTTATCCTTTTCCAAAAGGCATGAAATGCACAGATCCAATCTGAGTTCTTAGCGCAATTCCACTGTATGACAGCTACAAGAAAACAACCCTTTTGAAAATAATGTAAACATTCCATCCACTAGTTTTTCAGGGAAAAAAAAGAACTAGTGATTCAGAAAAAAAAACAAAAAAAAACCGTTCACCATGCACATCAATTCGTCTACACGATTCAGTGATCATGAGCCAACAACGTTTGCGTGTGAAATTTGACTTTGACCATCCTGTTCTTTCCACTCTAGAACATTGAAGATCCCAAGCATATTTTCCTGGAACCATGGAATACGAGACTTTCCTTTCATCACCGATACTAATCCCTCACACATGGGCACATGGCAAAATTCATCGTCGTCGACATCTCACAAATGGGTTCCTTCTCCAGAGTCCTCCTCCGACCTCTCCCTGTCGCTGCCGCCGCAGCCGTCGCCGTGTCGCTGGAATTCCCTGAGAGGCTTCCACAAACAATTCTATCAAATTCTTCATCCAAACCTTCCGTCTCTGATCTCCCAACCACAAGCGGCTCTTTCAAATCGTGGGTCCAAGCCCATTCAGCTATTCCCACCACAACCTTCAGCTCCTTCTCACCTGATGCTGCACTTCCGGTGAAGTTTTGCTCTAGAACTCGTTCATCACCTGATCGAGAGAGCAGATGGAGATGGCATTTCCCAAACCCACAAGGTTGCTCTGAAATGACCGGCAAGAGTACCGTTGTGGTCTTGCTGGGTTGGTTGGGAGCTGAGCAGAAGCACCTCAAGAAGTATGCGGAATGGTACACAGCAAGAGGGTTCTATGTTGTTACGTTTACGTTTCCCATGTCGGACATCGTCAACTACAAGGTCGGTGGGATTGCAGAACGGAACGTCGAATCGCTGGTGGTTGATCTCGTTGGTTGGGTCGGTGAGGAACTGGGGAAGAACATGGTCTTCCATAGTTTCAGCAATACCGGGTGGTTGACGTAAGTTGTCTATTTAAAAGACGTTGATGTTGGTAATCTTTGTTTATTGGATTGAAAGTCTTCAATTATGTTTGTCGACCTTCCTCGTTGTAGCTATGGAGTTATTCTTGAGAAGTTTAACAAGCAGGATCCATCTTTGATGGAAAGAATCAAGGGTTGCGTTGTGGACTCCGCACCAGTTGATGCTCCGGACACGCAGGTAAATCTATCTGCATTTTCTCGGCATGCAATTTTGAGGATTCTGCATTGCGAATGTCGTTTATATTAAAATGATTTGAATTCTATATCAATGCAACCTCACTGTTCATTCATTTGTCCAGGCTTCTCAGTACGTATGTATGCTAACTTCATGTGATCGTGTTCTTTCCTCATGATATATTTCTTCTTCTTCTTCTTCTTCAGGTATGGGCGTCAGGTTTCTCTGCTGCACTTTTAAAGAAGCAGAGTGTTGCAACAAAAGGGCTAATGGACACTACAACGATAGAGCCAAAACCAGCAGCTGGAGAAGTGGCATTACTAGCACTGTTGGATAAGTTCTTTCAGGTGGTCCTAAATCTTCCTTCTGTTAACAGGTAATGGTCATTCCTCTCTCCTCTACGCCTGATATTCCAAGATGAAATCACCATAAATTGATCATTACTTTCCATGAACAACTCAAATTAACAACCCTCCTCCTCCTTTTTCGTAAGGATGCAGATTAACAATCTAATTGTGGGTTTTTAAAACAGGCGGTTGTCCGACGTCATGGAGCTGCTATCAACAAAGCAGCCCAATTGCCCACAACTGTATATGTACAGCTCAGCGGACAAAGTCATACCTGCGAAATCCGTTGAGTTGTTTGTAGAACGGCAGCGACAAGCAGGGCAAGTGGTCAGGGCGTGCAATTTCGTCTCCACTCCTCACGTCGACCATTTTCGCAACAACCCCAACCTCTACACGTCTCAGCTCGCCACTTTTCTTGAAGACCATGGTCTCACCAATTAAATTGCAACTTCCAAGGATGAAGGGTTCTTTCCTCATCATCCAACACCAAAGTCAGGTCTCACCACATGTTCCCTGCTGCTATTTATCCCGTTGTCACGTTTATTCGATTCTTTGTAAAATTTATTATACGATCCGTTTCTTTGTGAAGAAATTTGTTTAGTTAATGTTGGAAAGTAAATTAATGAATGAAAGTTGCACTTGTTTCATTTTTTATATGTATTCGTCTTTGTTCATCCAAATTGTGGTTGAGAGCTCCATCACAATTACTTGATCAAATTATTTGTTTTTTTTTTTTTGTTAATTTGTTTTTGATAGATCATTGCGTTAACAAGAGGAAGTGTTACAAGTTACATCATGACATACTACTTGTAATGACCCGGTGCCGCACAAGTCAATGAAAGCACATAAATAAGAACACTTGTGGAAAATCCAATCGTTATTATACATGGCCATAAAAGATTTACAAAAACAATTCAAGAAATTAAATCATTCATAGTCTTTTTCAGTTCCACGTGTGTGGTTGCACTTCAAAGTTCTCAACGACCATGAATCAAACTAAAATATTTTTAATACCTACAATAGATATTAATATTACTGTTGAGTTTGATGAAAACTTAGTCATCGTTAAACAAAATAAACAACTAATGCATTATTTCTTTTTTAAAAATCATATCATCATTGTAGTTCTAATCAATAGTATTACAAGTATATCCTTAATTAATTCTTCGTAAGTCATATCTATTATCCCCTACCATTTAAACATCTACAAAAGTCTTTTTTGATATCAATTTATAAATCCCCATTAAGGTTCTTTTCTATATCTTAATGGAATTTGCATTTTTCTAACAAATATTAAAGTGTTATCATGATTTTTCAATGTTTAGACTTTTCCTAAATTACTTCTCTTTAAAGTCCATCATATTCCATAATAAAAGAGCAAAAGAATATATAATCAAAATTAACATATTAATGGTGAACAAGAAAAATGATTCATATATATATATACATGTATACTCGAATATAACATTGATATTAACATATTATCCAGCCTGGTTCGTGGTTGGACCGTCCCAAGTGATCGGTTTCACGATAGAGTAGCAAATCGATCATGTAATTTTCATATATGTTTTTTAATATAAAGTCAAAATTAAATTATATTTTTAATATGTGTTTTCGAATGTAATGTTAAAATTAACAAATAATTATTAGATCGACCGCTCAACCCAGTTTGAAGATAAACAACATATGTTTATTTGAGTATGATATCGAGGTCAACAGATTGATATAGGATTGGTCATTCAGTCCAGTTCGAAGCCAAACGACAGGTGTATACTTAAATATAATGTCGAGGTTGAAGTATCAATGTGGGGTCAGTTGTTCAGCCTAGTTTGAGGTTGAATGACACATGTATGCTCAAATATAATGTCCAGGTTAACATATTATTTTCGTGCATATTCGAGTATGATGTTAAACATGTATACTTGATTATAACGTTAAGGTTCAAAGTATTAGATCAAACATATGCAAAATTGAATATAATGTTAATGAAAATACATGATTTATTGTAAAAAAGAATACAGTATCGAATATATATATAATCGAATATAATGTCAATAAAAATACGTGATCTAACATAGTTTAATAATAATAGATGATGATGAATTAGCCACTGACCTAATTCGAAGTTGAACAGGCATTACATCCCTATTAATTGGTCAAACATGCTATACCACGACATTTGTGACGAACGACCCACATATGATGTGGAATCGATCGCCTGACCTGGTTCGAGGTTGAGATCACCTCTGATTTTTATGTATATTCGAATATAGTGTCAAAATTATCAAATGATTAACATACATATTTTTGAGGAAAATATCAAATTAAACGCATATTATTGAATATAATGTCAATAAAACACATATTCAAGTGTGAAATAAGATATAATATCAATCTAATTATGAAATCAAACATGTATAATTAAATTTATATCAAAATAAATAGATTGTATTGTTGATATAAATTTAGTTTATGATGTCATTGTGACCATGTCGGTGGAACCCTGCACGTCTCTCCTAGGTGCGTGGAAGCACACGAGGAGTTCCGATACGGCCACGACGAAGATGATGAATCCAAATAAGAAGACGAGACTCAGAAACACCAAGAAAAGATAAGAATATGATAAGGAAAGGAATCGCCACCTAGTCTTTTAATGGAAAGACGAGGAAAACCAAACACAAAGGAAAAACCAAAAGAAATCAAGGCGAAGAAAATATATGCATGCTCCGTGCCTAATGGATGTAGTGCACAAATCAATGTGGGCCAGAGAAAGGATAAGGATTCTTGTTACGCATGGGGAAGGGGTTAGGCACCCCCATGCGCTCGAAAAAATTGGTCTTTCTAGGTGTCCTAATTGCTAATGATCTATTGTGCGTATGCTTGTCTACTCTGAATGCACATGTTTAAGATGACTGTGAAAACATGTCAAATCAAAAGGAAGAAATGAATAAAAGAAAAAAATGATAATCCAAGGGACAATGTAAGCATTGCAAATGCCACTTTACTGTACGCCCGTGGGCGATGAGGAAAATCGTGAATACTCGGAAAGCGTCACGTAAATCATTAGAAAATTAAAGAAATCCAGAAAATCAAATTAAAGAAAATATTCCTCATTCGGATCAATGTCGGCATTGTCAAGTCGGTTAATATACGCCTTGGGGCGATGGAAATTCAAATTTAATCAAAATCGTGAAAGTCGAAAGAATCCGGGAAATAATTTGAAATCAAGTTTGAAATGAGTTGGAAATGTGTACATGATGCAAGGAAGAAGACATGAGAAAATATGCATGAAAAAAGGCAACAAAAATGTACAAGATGCATGCGTGAGTGAAAAAAGTAAATTCTAGGGGCTTTTGTGCAAAATTCACACATTCTGAATGAAGGCTGAAATTCTGAGGCTAAATCAGCAAAAATACTTAAGAAAACATTCTTTATGCATTTTGGAAGAATTTTGAGGTCAAATGTACAAAATTGTGTATTTTTAGTCAAAATCAGGATTCCTAGGGTCCAATTTGCAATTGTGTCAGTAAAACATGTGTTTAAAACAATTTTGAAGAAATTCAGGGTTAAATGTGCAAGATAATGGATTTAAGTTTGAAAACTTGAAGTTTCAAGGATTGTTGTGTAATTTTACCCTAGAAAATATACATTCATTATGAAATTAGTGAAGTTCAGTGTTTAAAATGCAATTTTGAACACATTGGAGTAAATATTTAAATCTTCAGGGTTTATTTTGTAATTGTGATAGAAAAACATGCATTTAGAACAATTTTAATAAAGTTCAAGGTTTTTTGTGCAAAATATTAGACTTAAAGATGAATTAAAAGCAAATCAGGGGTTTATGTCAAATTTTTAAGCAGCTGGGGGAACATTAACAAGAATGTACAGGGGTCACACTACAATTTTACAAAACAAATCATTATAAAAATAATTAAAAAAAACTAGTGTAAGGACCTAAATGCAAGAAATAAGGACCTATGCGTAAAAAAAGAAAAGGATCGGAAGTTTTTTTAAAAGAAACTTTATATATATATATATATTTTTTTTAAAAAGAAACCAACGACGACCGCTTTCGACGAAACCCTACCGTTGACGACCATCTAGGATGCCCTTGCGGAGTATCGCAATGCCTGATCTGGCATTCTAGCCCATTGGAAGCAAGAAAGGGAGGAGAGGAACACATCCAGCGGCTCCAATGAGGCATCCGACAATCGGAGGTGGTTGCCCACCCCCTTGTCGGCGATGCAGCTCCGATGAAGGCGTCGTGGAAGAAGGAGGTCCTGGAGGCTACGACACGGTGGCTCTGGGTTGTTGGAAGCTCGAGGGTGCAAAGAAAAACGTTTCCCACCCTTCGGAAGGAAGAATGGCGGCGTGAGCTCCTCTCCCGATCAAGCTTGGGGACTCTTCATGGCTTGTAATGAGGTCTTGGCTGCTCCGGAACGTTGGCGGAGAACAGAGGATTGTTTCCCGGAGGTCGGAGCGGCACTGCAAGAGGTGGAACGTCCGGTCGTGGTCTACTGCAACCCTTCTTCTCCAGTGACGGCGACCATGCTTCCGGTGGACTTCTACTGGAGTCCTTCAGCTGGTGTTCCACGGCGTCCAGATGGAAGGGGAAGCAAAGGGAGACTAGACCTAAAAGGATGGAACACACCAGAACACGAATCGTTCACTGGATTCATGTCCCCACCTATGTCGTCGGAAAATCGTGTCTGGCGACTCGAAAAACTTGATTCTGACCAAGGCAGCCACTTAGTGCTGCTGGAATCAGTTGGGGAAGAAGGAGGAGGACCTAGGGAACCAAATTTGAAGGAAATTGAAGTCTAAGGGGAGCTTACCTAAGCTGGCAGGGAAGATGACCATCGGAGGTCGCCGGAGCTCACGGGAGATGACCTGAAACTTGATTTCTTCCTCTCCGAGCTTCCTCTTTGATCCTAGACCTCTCTGGTTGCTCTAGTTGAGAGAAAACTCTTTGGTAGTTCTCCTCTCAATTTTTCCAAGTTTTTTTCTTTCCTTTTATTCCTTCTTTTTTTCCTTGCAAATAGGGAGGTATTTATAAACTTGCAATGGCTAGATAGGTTGTTATGATTAGAGTGGGAAATAGTTAGGTTGTTAAGGTGGAGTGGGAAGTGGTTAATGTTATTAAGGTGGAGTGGGAAGTGGTTAAAGTTGTTAAGGTGAAGTGGGAAGTAGCTAGGGTTGTTAAGGTGGAGTAGGAAGTTGTTATAGGTTGTTAGGGTTTGAGATTAGGGTTTAAGGTTTGATTTAGGGTTTAGGGTTTGATTTAGGGTTTAAGTTAGGGTTTTGAATTAGGTTTAGAGTTTTGAATTGAATTTAGGGTTTTGGATTAGGTTTAGGGTTTTGAGTTGAATTTAGGGTTTTCAATCAGGTTTTGGATTTTGCTTAGAGTTTTGAATTAATTCTAGGGTTTTAGATTAGTTTTGGATTAGGTTTAGGGTTTTGAGTTGAATTTAGGGTTTTGAGTTGAATTTAGGATTTTGGATTAGTTTTGGATTAGGTTTAGGGTTTCGAGTTGAATTTAGGGTTTTCAATCAGGTTTTGGATTTTGCTTAGGGTTTTGAATTAATTCTAGGGTTTTGGATTAGTTTTGGATTAGATTTAGGATTTTGAATTAGATTTAGGATTTTCAATTAGGTTTTTGGATTTTGAATTTGATTTAGGTTAGTTTTAGGATTTAAGGTCCAATTACACACATATGAGGTGTCTATAGTCATATTCTTTCCTATTGGCATGTCAAAAGGAATGCATTTAAATACAGAAATAACCAATATACATGATGTGGGATCAGTCGCCTAACCTAGTTAATCAACTTTAAAGGCTAAGTAGAAGAGAATCAAACTCAAATAGGCATTGTGCCCTAAGCAATCGACTTATGGACACCCAGGCGATCAGCCAGGTGAATCATGTCATTACATTTGTAGTGAACGACACATATATGACATGGGATCGATCGCTCAATTTGGTTTGAGGTCGAACGTTGCAAACCATCCTAACACTACTGTCGAATGAGTACCAAGAATAATTATTTATGATTTTCATATATAATTGAATATAATGTTAAAGAACTACATGTAATCATGTGCCGAACATGTAGATTTATATTATCGAATATAATGTCGAATAATATATTATAAAATGTTCAATATAGGAGCAATATGAAGTACATAAATCATGTGTTATGTATGTCGACGTGTATTATTGATTATATTGTCAAATAATACATGATGTGATGTTACATACAGAGACAACATGGAATAAATGAATCATTTGTCGGACATATGAATTTACATTATTGAATATAATGTAAAATAATATATATGGATTTGTATATGGATTTACATTATTGAATATATATAGTATATAATACTACGTATAGTGACAACATGAAATACTTGTGATCCAAATTACATTGCATTATCAGTAATTTATATGAGATCTAAATATATATGTCACTTAGAAGCATGACCATCCTTGGAGGGAAAGAAATACCTTATATGTCGAGAGTTGTTCTCTTTGTTGAGTTTTGCTCAAACGTGGACGGACGGTTGTGACACTAGGCAGTTGAGCATCTGGAAATTCCTTGAGCAACATTTCTCCTCTCTTTGTCTCTATCTCGGGGTCTCTGTCTTTTCTTAGAAATCTATGTCTCTTAGATCTTTGTAGATGTCTTCAACGAGGGAATGTGGCATTTATTTATAGAAAGGCCGTTCATTTTAAATTCAAATATAAATATCTTTGAATTTAAAGTTAACAATATCTAAGAATAATATATCTCGACGATACTTCTTATTTTTCAAAATAATTCCATTTTATACAATGAAATTTGAGGAAGCACTCCCTATCTTGTTGGTGGCTTGGTGCATCGGTGTGGTATGTCTCAATAATATTTTTTGTCTTTCAAAATAATTCTACTTTATATGCATGCAGTGGAATTTATTAACACATACTCTCATGTAGCTAGATCGGCATGTCAGTTTCCTTTTAGATCTTCATGGAAGTGTGTTATGTATGTATTGAATCTAAGTTTAGCAGGCTTCAATTCTTCACATGCCTATATTAGACTTGAAATTTCGTTATGTTAACAAACATCCACATTCGACACATGTAGTCTTATATTTAGCATATGAACCACCTTCATCCTTGTTTTAAATATTTTCATACATTAATTACAAATCCGTAGAATTTTTATTTATGAAGGCTTCATATGCTAGATGAATCTTACTTAGTCATTAAATCTGACAACATTAATCACATCTACTCATTGTCTTTATATAATGGACTTATTGTTGCCACAGGATACATCGATCCTGTAAGTTTGTATAAGGCTTAATGTTTAACTTATTTCTTTAATTACATTAATTTCATCATGCTCTTGTTAAGGTATTACATTCTCTAAGTTTGTATAACGCTTATATTAAATGTAGAACAACGAACCATGTGTTAAAGCTTAATCGAACTACGTGCTATAGTTTTAACAATTTCATATATCAACTGAAAAGGTAACATGCAGTTTATTCCTTCCTGATGTTTATGCAATATCAAATTATTGGAGGTAGTTAACTGACCTCACATGGTCCACGGTCCAGGCTTATTCTCATGCAAGTGGACTATATGTTTTATAGATTAGGCAACCAATGAGTGTTCGTAATGTTTCAGGAATAAGGTGAAATTTCATTAGGCACAAGCACCCGTGACCAATCTGACATTTATTGGAAACTTCATTTAGGAACAAAATATGGTCGATATCCTTTATGAAATCAAAGAACACATGGTGGTCTAAAAGTATGTTCTGCATGTAATCATGACATGGTTAAAATATACATATAATGCAATTCACTTCACTAAGACAAGAGTACGATTAATTTTCATATGGCTTTCATTTGATTTCAGTAGCAATAGAAACACTCATTTACAAAAAGAACCTAAAAGATGCAAGAACACCACCATCTATTTATTTACTTGGACATGGCGAAACGACTACTGGAACTCCCAACCACGCATTTACCGTATGAACCAATTCAACCGTATGAATGGAAAATCTGTTAAAAGGAATTTTATATATTAAAATTTGATTTTTAAGATTTAATTATAACATGTACATCAAAAAATTTAAAAAATATGCAAAAGAAACGCTTTATTCTATGTCTTTCAAACCACCACACATCTCCTTTATTCTATGTCTTTCTCAAGATAACGTGAGAGAGAAGAGCGGTAAAAGTGTAGTATTTAAGCATTAAGATAATTATTTATAGAATTTGTATTTTTTATATATTTTTAATTAATTCATCAACAAATAGAAATATACCAAATAATTTTTACACAATCAATTCATACTATTTAAGATGCCAATAGGTTTAACTTAAAACCAAATAGATCATTTTCAATGAGTCTAATCACAAAATAACCTACAATATTTTAATTTATTTTATATTGACTCATATTTTATTGTATTTTAACCCAATAATCTCCCACTTAAGCTACACGTAAAATTAATAATTAAAACATTAAAATCTTATGAGTTCAAAAAGCTATTTAAACAAAGACATCTTACAATCTAATCCATTAACTGTATCAACATAGGATTAAAGAGGTTTTTATTACTTTAGATGTAATTCAATTCACAATTGTCACTAATGTTTTTAATACAATCAATGACATGAATCAAGTGTGGATATATAATATGAAATTTAAGGGAAGTGATCTAAACATGCCTATATTCAACTAGTCCAACCTTTCGTGAGATCAACATAAATATCTAGAATGTAAATAACAAAAGATTTTATTTCTGCAGAAAACAATGTCTATTATAACAAAGCATTCAAATACAAACTCCCATTAAACCAATATATCATCAAATAGTATGACACTCATGAGCGACATGCTCATGAATGAATTTGGGTGGTACTTCCTTAGTTAGCGAATCTGCAATCATGGAGTTTGTCTTAATATACTATATATACAATTGATCACTCTAGATTCTTTTTTCACAACAGGAACTTGATATCTATATGCTTAGACTTTGATGAGTTCATGTTATTACTAGAATATAATGCTATAGATTTATTTTCACAACATAACATAAATGATGTTACAATTTCATTTACAATTCGTAGACCCATGACAAAATTTCATAGCCATATTTTTTGTCTTATAACATATTATATACTCAACTACTATAGTAGAAGAAGTTATTAACATTTGCTAGATATTTTTCCATGATATAGCTCCACCGACTAGTAAATATATATAGCCTGAAGTAAATCTACAACTTCAGAATATCTAATGATCTCTAACTGATCCAATTTCCTATACATAAATACGGAGTCTATGGCTTTTTGCAAATATTGCATAATCCGCTTAACAACTTTTTAGTGATCCATACTAGGATTGCTTAAGTATTAGCCTAATATGTCAACAATTTACGCGAGATTCGAACACGTACAAACTTGAACATACATAAACTCCCAACTACCGAAGCATATGATATCTTTTGTCATAGTAAGAGCTATTAGCATCTACTTGATACTTTTTCATGATATAACTCCATCCGTTAGCAAGTATACATAGCATGAAATGGATGTATGACTATCTTGACATCCGATGAAATCGGAATCAGAATACCCAATGATCTCTAACTAATCTGATTTTCTATACATAAGTGCGGAGTATTTAGTTCTTTTCAAATACCACATGACCTACTTAACAACTTTCTAGTGATTCACGTCAGGATTGCTTAAGTATTTACCTGACATGTCAGCATTATATACAAGATTCAAACACGTACAAATTTGAATATATATAAGACTCCCAACTACTAAGCATATGGAATCTTTTACATTTTGTTATATTTAAAATCATTCTTAGCGCATTGATTGAGACTAAACTTATTGTCCTTAGCCACAGGGGTATTTCCTAGCTTGCACCTACTCATGTCATATCTTTTAAGGACTTTTTCTATACGACTCTTTTGTGATAATCCAAGAATACTTCGAGAGCGATCCCGAAATATTAGGATTTCTAATACACAAGAAGTTTCACGAAGTTCTTTCATTTTAAATTTATTTGAGAGAAATTTTTTGATTTCTTTAAGTTAGTCTATATCATTAGTGACAAGAAGTATATCATTAACATACATGATCAAGAAAATATATTTACTCGTATTGAACTTATGGTAGACACAATCATATACCTAATTCATCTCAAAACTAAATCAGATGACAACTTGATGAAATTTGTGATATCATTGATGGGATGCTTACTTTAAACCATAAATAGACTTCTTAAGTTTGTAAATTATTTTCTTTGTGTCACCTAATGTAAAGTATTTTGGTTGGACTATATAGATCGTCTCATCAATGTTATCATTGAGAAACACAACGTTCATCTAATGTAATTCAAGGTCAAAATGAGCAATTAATGCTATAATAATTTGAAAAGACTCTTTCAATGAAATCAGAAAGAATGTGCATTTATAATTAATGCCTTCATTTTGAGTAAATCCTTTAGTGACAAGACGAGCTTTATATATTTACACATTACCTTGCGAATCTCTCTTTGTTTTAAATATTCATTTGCATCCAATGAGTTTTGCGCTTTTAAGTAATGTGACAATATATCTCAAACGTCATTGTTCTTTATGGATTTAAATTCATCATTCATGATATCTATCCACTTTTGATAGTTGAATTTATTGATTTCTTGACGGACATTGATTAGATCGTCATCCATCAAGTCATTATTTACTTGATGTTTCTAAAGAAATACAACATAATCATCTGAAATTGCACTTCTCTTTTCTTTAGTAGACTTTCTAAGTGGCATTGGTTCTTAAGGGAGTTAAGTTTGTTCTACTTGAATGGAGAGAGAATCAACAATGTCTTATTTTAGATTTACCTCTTGAACAATGTTAGAAATTAATTCCTAATCATCGTCAATAGTAACTGTAGAAAGAGAAATAAATTCTTCTTCAAAAACAACATTTCTAACTTTATCTTTCCCTATGAACTCTACTTTCTTAAGAAACCTAGCATTACTTATTTCAAAAAATAATCTAATAGTGGAATCAAAAAACTTAAATCTTCTAGACCTCTCAGAATACCAAACAAAGTATTATATTTACTGTAATACTCACAATTATGGTCAGATCTAACAACTTTTATTCTTTTATTGAGTTGATTTTCAACTTCAATCTTAAATTATTTGAACACATCCAAGGCTTGTGTCTTTTTATGAATGAGATATAAGTAGTCATAATATGAATAATTGTTTATAAATATACGAAAGTATTGTTGATCATTCTAAGATGTCATAGAGAATGGTCTACAAATATCTATATATATTAGTTCTAAAATGTCTGAACATTTATTAGTACCTAATTTCCTAACATTAATTTATTTTCTTTTAATATACTCAATGGAAACTTGAAAATCTATTGATTCAAAAGAAGTAGAAATTTCATTTGACATAAGTCTCTCCATTCGTTGTTTAGACGTGTGACTTAAGCGTTTATGCCATAACGTAGTGGAATCCTTAGTAATTTTTTTCTTTGTACCTTTAAATGTAGAATGTAAAATTTCATTATAGGAAGTTATTGTATCAAGTAAATATAAATTATCATTATTAATCAGAGAATCAATATCAATAAGACTAGAATCTTGAAAAAGATTAAATTTTCCATTTACCTGAAGATAAGAATGGCTAAATTTGTCTGATACAGAAACATAAATCAAATTTCACCTAAAAGACAGTACAACATAGGTCTCTTTTATATCTAAATAACAACAAATTCGTAACAACAATCTAAAATAATCAATATATTCCACTTTAACTTTATTGTTGTCACCCACAAAGATATGTCGTTCATCATCACTTGGTGTTTAATAACTTAAGCAACCTTACATAGACACACTTATGTGAATAGTTGCACTAAAATCTATTTACCAAGTGTGTCTAGTTACAAAAGCTATATTAACTTCAGAACAAACCAAAGTAAAAGATATACCTTTCTTAGTATGCAAAGTGTGATACTTGATACAGTCTTTCTTCTTATGCACACTATTCTTGCAAAAATGGTAAGTAAACGCAATTTGTCTTTGGTGCTTCTTGAGTGATACATTTGCAGTTTCATTGGACTTTAGTTTTATTTTGCCTTTATCCTTAAAAGTGAAAGCCTGATAAATACTCTCTATCTTATCTTGTTTCAGTTTCTCTTCCTATTGCATACAGTATGAAATAAACTCATTAAGAGTCCATTTCTCTTTCTGGCAGTTGTGATTGACCTTGAATTGACTGTATTGTGTAGGAAGAGAGATCGAAACTAAATGCATGTGTAAGTCTTACGATAGCTTTAATTTAAATGCTTTTAATTTTAAAGCAATATTAGACATCTCCACAACATACTCCTTTACGTTTCCGTTAGCCTTGTATCTCATAGAAATTAAATTTGCCAACAATGTACTAGTTTCCGTCGTTTTATTCTTGCCAAATCATTTCTCAATGTTAGTGAGAAACTCTCTGACTGTTGTCTCTTCGCATATTGTATCCTTAAAAGTATCGGAAAGGACGCATGTTATGATCATTAGACTTAGCCGATTGGAACATTTCCATTCTTCATAAGCTTTCTTATCCTCAGCGGAACTATCGAACTCAAAAGTAGGGGGTTATTCCATCATTAGAGTTAAATCTAGATCTATACAGTTGTGAACAATCATATCGTTCTCTTTCTAATACTTAAAATTTGTACCATTAAGCAAGGTAAATGAATTAATGTTGATAGTTATGAAAGTAGATGCATTAATTGAATTAATTAATAAATGATTGAAAACCAAAAGAATAATTAGTCTAATGATAAACATATTAAACTTTAACAATAAAGAAACAAACAAATAAATTCAATTTATAGTAGGACCCAATTCAAGATATTCTGCGCAACATCAACATTTAGCCTTTGAGTGAAAAATGTCAACTTGCAAGTGATACACTTCAATTTAGTAATCAAATGTTGACAATTAGTCTTATCAAGTAACAAACATTCCATTAGGTCAATTAGTTAATAGTTACCCACATGGAATAACTATATAATTGTCATGTATTTATTATCATAGGTGTGCTTGATATTTGGTCAAATAGTAATCTTCCTTTAAGTTAATTACTATCTACATAAATGTCAAACATACAAATATCTTTCTATCCCGAATAAATTAATTTAGACAAGAGAGCCTACTTTGGTAGGGTGTTGCTTTAATTAATTTATTTTTAGAATAGAAGACAATTTCTATTTAATCACTAATAATGAATTTATTTGATGCCATAGATCATAGACTAATATTTATTGTATGCTTAAACAATCACTAAATAAAGCCAATATATAATATTTAGTATAACTCTAATTGCATGTAAAATACATTTTGAAATAAATGTCTAAACTTCAAGGATCAAACAATAAAATTCTAGAAACATGTATAATTTTCCATAATATTAATTAACTTTAGTGTGATAACTAGAAAACTTAGGACTTAACAGAAGTAAAAGATTTCGTTAAATTAGATAACTTTATGGAGTTTTCTTGATTAAAATCAAACTCAGATGGGAAAATAAAAATTAGAAGGATATCAACGCAATTATTATAGAATGAGTAAATGGGCGGTAAACAGATTCACTCTGGATTCGATTACTCGAAAAACTCAGAAGTCCTAATTGACGCAAAAACATGCAGTAAGATGGAAAGTAGTGGCGTTGCAACTTCCAATGGTTGGTTTGCCTTCGAAGGAGCGCCTCCAAGGCACCCGGCTTGCGTTCTAACCCCCAGGTAGTGTCGAAACAGGTAGATCTGGCGGCATCCAAATACCCAAACATATATAAATCATATTTTCTCGATTTTGATGTACAAAAACATAATATCAAGGTCGTTCATGCATAAATTAATCAAAGAAAGCAAGAATCCAACGGTTTTCAACATGATTTAAATAAAAAACGTAAGATTTCATATTAAAATGATATGATTGCTCTGATACCATTTGTTAAACATTAGACTCAAATAACATACGAATTTTATTTATTAAAATTTGATTTCCAAGATCAAATTATGACATGTTCATTACAAAAAAGAGAGAGGGTAGAAGCATACCTGAATTTATGTAAAAATTGAAGAGACACTCTAGATCTTATGTACGGAAGTGGGTCACTGACACTCTAGATCTTATATGCGTAAGCGTATCTGAATTCATATCAAAATTGAAGAGGTATTCTAATCGACCCATCAGCAAATAGAAATATGTCAAATGATTTCTGTATAATCATTTCATACCTCTTAAGATGTTAATAGGCTCAATCTAAAACTAAATAAATTACTTTCAATAAGCTTAATTACAAAATAACCAATAATAGTTTAAATGATTTTATATTAACTTATATTTTATTAGATTTTAATCCAACAAAATCTTGAATAAATAATAATCGTACCTACATATAGACATGGAAAACGGGCTGGGCCCGCAAAAAACGGCCGTGGGCCCGGCCTGGCCCGCCGGGTAGGTCCAGTCCGATCCGCGGGAACCGCCTGGGCCGGCCCGCGCACAGCGCGGGAAATGGGCGCTGGCCCGTGGGCCCAGCCC
>JAMKQA010056923.1:0-15213 GCA_024699735.1 Posidonia australis
CGCAAATTTTGATTGTTGGGTGGAAGGAGAAACTCAAGCAAGAACTTGCTAAAGTGCAGATCTATTCTCAGATTTCAGCACCAAAGTTTCTCCCAAAGTTGTGTTTCTCTTGCAAAAGAAAGGTTCTTCTCTCACAAAAATGGGTGTCTTGGAATGGCTGCTCTTGGGGCCTTTTTATAGTGGTCTCAAGGGAGGTTACAAAGGGGTCTTGCAAACGAAATGCCTCGAATATTCGTTGGCACATTCGTTTGCAAGAGTAACAGCCCGGAAGGTGGAAGGTCAGCAGCTAGAGCTGGGCGCCTGCTTGGTGAGCCAGTAATGTACGCCACCTTGGTGCGCCATCTTGGTGCGCCAGCCCTGCTCACAAATGTCTAATTTGGGCTTTGGCTAGTGGGTTTGGGGCTCAGTTTAAGGGCTGATCGCATCCAAAGCAACATAAGATACTCATCTCCGGGATACCTCAAAATCGGGGTGTCTACACCACCATCCTACCATGCTACATTAAAACACATCTTAATTTGGTTTGGCAAGTATCATTGTATGTTGTGAAACCTCCACTTCTAGAAGGAAAGATCAACACGGGTGATGTAACCAAACAAGATTTCATCTCATTGAGGCTTTCCTCGCACTACTAATCCCACAAAAATAGAATTTCCTTCCGTGTTAACCTCATAAGTGGTGTAGCAATTTTGGAGAAATCTTGAATGAATCTTCAATAATACCCTACCTAACCCAAGAAACTCCTGATCTCTGAGAGATTCTTGGGTCGAACTCAGCTATTTATAGCTTCCACCTTGGTGGGGTCTACCTTAATACCTTCTCCTGAAATAATGTGGCCAGAGAATGTAACTTTTTTCCAGCTAGAACTCGCATTTGGAGAATTTTACATAGAGCTAATGCTATCTCAGCATCTCCAACACTATCCTCAAGTGCATCTAATGAGTTTTTGCATCTAGGGAATAAACCAACACATCATCCACAAATATCATTACAAACTGGTCCAAATAGGGCTTGAACACTCTATTCATCAAATCCATGAATGTTGTTGGCGCATTTGTCATTCCAAAAGGCATGATCAAAAACTCATAGTGGCTATACCGAGTCTAGAACATTGTCTTATGGACATTAGATTCTGGATTTGTAGCAGATGATAGCCCAATCTGTTGTCAATCTTTGAGAAGACTGAGACTCCTTGTAGATGGTCAAACAAGTCATCTATTCTAGGCAGAAGATACTTGTTCTTTACCGTTACATAGTTCAACAGTCGATAGTCTATACAGAGCTGAAGTAAACCATCATTCTTCTTAACGAACAAGGCATGTGCACCCCAAAGTGACACACTTAGCCTAATGAATTCTTTATCCAGTAACTCCTGTAGTTGATTCTTAAGCTGTCACAATTTTGCAGGTGCCATTCTGTAAGGAGCCTTTGGAAAAGGGCCTAACCCTGACACCAAATCAATTAAGAATTTCACCTCTCAATGTGGTGGTACTCTTGGTAACTCCACTAGAAAAACGTTAGGGTATTCACAGACAACTGGAATATCTTGTACCTCTATAGTCACTGAGAAGGAAACAACCACACAGTCTTTGCAAGGAAGTGGTAGGCCTTTATCATAGGGATCACATGCTTCGGCTCACCCGATCTCACTCCCTGAATAGAGAAGCAACCTTGCCCTAGACATTGTAATTGCACCCAGTTCTTTGTATAGTCGATCATTGTTGAATGCTGTGTCAACCAATCCATGCCTAATATAACATCGTACTCTTGGATATCAATTACTATCAGACTAGCCTTGAAGCTTTTATTACCCAGTCTAACACCAACTGACCGTAGATATCTTCACCCTAGGCTATGCTCTCCCAATGGTGTCATCATATTGAAGTGAAAAGCCAACCTAATTGACCTATCCTTAATATTAACTGTATAAGACCCAAGGATGAAAGAAAATAAACTCTCTGAGTCCAACAACACTTTGGCCATTTGGTCAGCTACCAAAAAAGAACCTAAAGATAACACATACCACAATCATAAACAATAGTTATCACTAAGTGTAGATATTGGTTACACATAGTTATATCAAGGATGAAAAATTACATAATACAACTCATGACATTTCTTTATCCTCTACATCATCCTCCAAAGATCTAACTTTTGGAATGGATATTGTGAACACATGTCCTTTAGTGGGTTGGCATGATGCATCTCCCACTTTGTTGGGTAGATACTGAGTAGTCTTTCTGCACATGGTCCTGCCTTTCGTAGTTGTAACATACTATGATCTATTGCCATCGGGGACAATTTGTCACTATGTGTCCCTTTTGACCGTAGAGAAAATAAGTTCTCTCCCTTTGCAGATCACTGCTAGACCAAGTCTAACTCATCTCAGCACTACTCTTCCTCGCAAAACTATGCCTTTTTCGAGTAAATGTGTTGGAGTGCTCCTTCCTTTTCTTTTCTAAGTTCCCAAAGTTGTTAGAGCTTGGCACCCTAGAAATAGATGATCATGGAGTGAACATCTTCCCCTTTCCTTTAGGCTGTCTCTCCTTGTATTGTTTGTATTCTTCCTCAAAGTGGAATGCTAGGTCCAGGACATCCAATAAAGTTTGGCACTGGTAACCCATGACCATCATTCTCAGTCCCAACTGTAGGCCTTCCACAAATCTCTTGGATCTACAGTCCTTTGAATCAAAAGGTTGGGCAAATTGCATGAGGCAGGAAAAAGTTGCCTCGTATTCAGCCACAGACATGTTTCCTAGCGTAAATCTCTGAATTCTTGATCTAGTCTATCCCTTTCATGGTCAGGAAAGTATTTCTTATAAAAAGCATCTTGAAAATCGCACCAAGAGATTATTAGTAAATTGGTGTTGGTAAACTTCAGACGTTGTATGGTCCTCCACCATTGATCTGCACTGCCTTCAAATAGGAAAGAGGCCAATCGTATCCATCTCTCTTTTGGCTACTCCATACTTTCAAGAATCTTCTCTATCCACATTAATTAAGCCTCACACTCCTCAGGTCTATCCTAATCATTAACAGTTGAAGGATGTAGTTGACTTAGTTGGTTTAGCCATGGATCACCCTTGGACCCACTAGAGCTTCCCTTTCCAAAAGATTGCATGAATCCGTGCATCATACTTCTAAACCCCTACTGCGTTCTACGCCATCTGCTTTCCTTTCCAGCCTCAGAGCTTGATGCTGGAGCCTTTCCCTTGTCTCTTCTTTGCAGTGGCATCCTATAATCAACCAAAAATTCATGTAAAACCACAAAGTAACATAGGTGGAAATGACTCATTTCATGTAGTCCTATAAAGCCACTAGACTGAATACCCTAAGCTAGTGTACTTAGTGTATCTAAAGCTCTGATACCAATCTATAACGCCCTTGGCATTACATACTAGTATCAAACTACCCACAATAATTTAACAAGTATATAACTTACCAAACTTGATGAAAATTTTGTTAAATAATTAAATAACTAAAAATAAAGCTCAACAAAACCTATTTGTATCTAGAATCTGTAATGTGCGGCTATGTGGCTCTAATTATCTGCACTAGACTAGGTTGTAGTTCCATAACCTGCACCTGAAAGAAAACCAATAAAAATACATATGAGTAACATCTAATTGTCACCTAGCACAGCCTACCAAAAATAAATAAAACAACAAATCGAGAACAAGAGTTAAAGGCAAATAGTTCCCAAACCACTTGGCCACCACTCTTGGTAGTCCAAAGCTAGAAGTCTGTAAAAGTACCAAAATCTATAAATTTTTATAGTAGAGAAGCAAGAAATTTCCTTTTAAAACATGCCTTTCAAAACCATTATCACTTTTCTTTCAAAACACATGCAATCTTTTGAAATCCATAATGCATCCTTGGAGTGGCTACTCTACGCCAATTCAAGTTCAAAAATCACCACAAAATCATATCTCAAAACCAAGGTCTTTTCTTGACTGAAGCCAAAAAAGTCTAAATTTGTACTTACCTGAGTCACTACTCTTAAGATCTATTAGCCTAAATAATGTAAACATAAAAAAATGCTCAATTTATAGAAGATAAAAGGCTAATTAAAACATCTAGACTACCAAGAACCTATAGTGAGCAGCTAAGAGACTTCAACTATATACACTAAAAACAACAAATGTTGCTTGCCTACACTTGTATCTAAAAACCCTAAGAAGAAACACATGACTGATCAGAAAAGTTTCCCAGTACACATCCTACAGAAAACATGGAAAATGAAATCAAACTTTTCTTTTCAAATCATTTTAAAACCTCCTTTTCACCAAATCCACTAAAACCTGAAAATGCGGGCTTCACTGGCCAAAACCACAATGCACATGCTACACTAGCCAAAAACCATACTGACTCACATTGCCTGACACCAAGCAATTAACTCTGGCTATAAGTAGCTAGCAAGGTACACTACACTACCAAAGACAAGCCACCCTACAAGAAGCAAGCTGTCACAGGCTCCTTCCACTTGAAGGGCCATCAAAATGCTAACCTTGCCTAGGAAAGCTATCCTATTACTCAGGACGATACCAGAAACGAGGCACGTGCACTACCTACACTGACCACATCATAGGATATGCCATCTTAGTGTCCTCAACTTGGTACTCAGGACAATGAAAGTGTCATACCTTAACACTTGGACAATACCTTGAGCCTCAGTGCTTGGTGACAACAAGAGTATCGTACCTCCAGGTCTAGACAACACTTCAACCTATGGATCTTAGCTTCAGCCTTGTGAACGACAATCTAGGAGTATCATACCTCTGAGATTGGATGAACACTTGCCTGCAGCCTATTAGTCATTGACCTCAACCTTGGTGACGCATTCGTTCACCCGAGAATGTTGTCACATTCTTTGATCCACGCAACATGGCCCTCTAGTATCTTGGTCCACCATAAAACTACCAAAAACGCTTTTCCAAAACATTATAATAGTTTCTTGAAATGCTTTTCAAAACTATTTATATAGCATCATGAAGATCCTTAAAACACCATTCCATTAAATCATATTAAATCAATCGAGAAACTGATTGAAAATCTAGTTCAAAATAGTTCAGATGCTTGATTTGGTAGACCGAAATAAAACGGTCGACCGAACCAGGGTCATAGGGAATTGGTCCAACAGATCAAAAAAGAGCAGTCGACTGAAACCAAGGTTTCAAGACAATCTGAAAGCAAGATCAACATACCAAAATCAATTCAGCATATCGTTTTTGTTGATTTTAGAAAAATAGAGAGCCCTAACTCAAGAAGATCACCGAGAATGGGAGCTTCGAGTGGTCCCACCACACACAACCATAAAATCCTCGAAAATACTAGGAACGAAGGCATTCAAATATACTACAATCCGACACAAAAATCACCATGATCCATTGAGTGTAGCTCAAGGTATTAAAATTCAAAGCTGAAGAACAAAAACTACATAATTTCATCATTTTTAAGTAAATCAAGAGGAGGAATGTAAGGTGTGTACCTCTAGACGATTACAAAAGCAACCCTCCACTTGCCAGTGACCCAAACAATGTTCCGATGATCTCCTCCACTCCAACCACTCCATGGCCCTTCCTCTAGCTTGTCGCATGTAACATCTGGGCCTGATTATCCATTTTAATTGTAAACCATGTAATTGATTGTGATATTGCTTAAATGGTTTATTAATGGATAATCTGTTGATTTTGGGTGTGTGAACTTGTGGTTGGCTTTTCTGTGCACCTACTTGTGAATTGGGACCAATGTGGAGTCTTGTCTGAGGATGCACAGTCACCTCGATTTACGTGCCTGTCTTTTCTTCCTTTCTTTTCCTTCTTTTTCTCCTTCCTTTTCCCTTTCCTCTCACGAGCCCGCACCATTTTTCCGTCTCCTTCCTTCTCTTCCCCGACCCATACCACCAACGATGCCAGCCTGTGCCACGTCGTCTCTTCTAACGCGATGGGCGACCGGCGCGACACGGGTGGGAAAGAGGATAAAGGGAGGCTGCGGTGTGCAGAGAGAGGAGGAGGTGACCGATAGAAGAGAAGAGAAAGAGGAGCGACGCGCAACCGAGGAGGTGGTGTGACCCACTCGTGTGTCCACCGACAAAGGAGGCTTCGCTGGGGGGGGGCGAGGAGGTTCGTCGAAGTATGGGAGGGTCACCGGAGGGCTGAGCCAGGTACGTGACCCCTTTCCCTTCCTCTGTTCAGCGTTTCATTAACAATGGGTTAATTGCATGAAAATTGAGATAATGCATGAAAATTCATGAAATTATTGGGAATGTGAAATATAGCATGAGAATATAGATATCATGCGGTTAGGATTAGTTTTTGAGGAGGGGAATGAAATTTTGGGGTTGAAGGCTACAGTAGCCGTTCTTGAGCCCCTTCCCCTTATGATTTTCATATGAACTGTGTGGTGGATGGAATCATGAATGGTTTGAGAGGTTTTGAAGTAGAGTCAAGGGTCTACGCCCAATGAGTTTATGGAAATTTTTGATGGTTGTTTGGGGGGTCCGATAGGGACTCCCACTTGGGGCGAATTCTGCCGCCAGAAACAGTGGTGTGACCTATCTGCGTGGAATTCGGTATGCCGAAATCCTAGCAGATTAGGCCAGATTCCAGGTTTCGGTAGATCGAAATACTCCGGTCGACCGAAACAGGGGGTTTCGATATACCTAAAATGTTCGGTATGCCGAACTGGAGATTCGGTCTGCTGTTTTTGTCCTAAACCTGGTATGCTTAAATGTGGATTTAAATGAAGGATAAATGGTTTTAATGGTATGTTGGTTATGTGTTAATGATGATTCCCTCGTGTAATGACATGGAAGAATGTGGAACCCAAATAAATAGATTTGGGCGTGATTTTGGATTTTAATCCCATAAATGAATGAAAAGGATGAATTTGTGTGGTTTTGGGCATGAGACCCAATTTATGATTTTAAGCATGATTTTCATGGCTTGAGTTGGGACCCTAGTAGAGGGTCAAGTGTTGCAAGGAGATAGAGTCCTGCAACGAAAAGAATGAATTGGAAAATGGTTTGAAAATAAAGTTTAAAGAGTTTTGAAATGGAACACTAATAATGTGGTTGCCGAGCTTGAGATGGTGTAGGTTGAGCCTGGGTTTTTATACCTAGTTGTTCGGGTCACCGACGGTGTAGGCTGAGCCTGGGTCGTTGTACCTAGTTGTTCGGGTCACCAAACTCGTGACGGTGTAGGTTTAGCCTAGGTTTTTGAGCCTAGTTGTTCGGGTCACCGACAGTGTAGGCTGAGCCTAGGTCATTTGACCTAGTTGTTCAGGTCACCGATGGGGCGTCAGACAGAGACGTATCCCCGTGAACATTTGAGAAATGAATTGAGGCCGGTTGGCTGGGGTAGTGACATCCCGCACGGGGAATTTCACCGCAGCAGTGCAGGAAGGTAGGGGAAGGATGTCCTCACCTACAGCTTGTGCACCTGGTTAACCTTGATCAAGGTAACAACAATAAGGAAATGTGGAAATGAATAAAGAAAAAGAAATGTGGTTTGGTCAAGTTTGGACTTATGAACTAGTCCTAGAATCCTAAAATGAAATGGTGATGGTGTTTTTACCAGTTGTTAGCCTGTATTCATGATTTGGTTTTAAGCCCGTGAGGCACTATGTTTTAGGTTGGATCTGGTTAGAATTGTGAATTTGAAAATGTGACTTTGGGGATGGAATCCCAAGTATTGAAAAAGATATGCTGAATTCCAAAGGTTTTAAAAGAAAATGCAAAGGTGTGGTTTTGAAAGAAAAGATGGTTTTGGAATCAGTTTCCAAATGTTTTTGCGAAAAGAAAAGAAACTTGGCTTTTGAAAAGAGCCTTGATTTGGGATTTAATTCCCAAATGATTTCCAATAAAAGAAAAGAGGATTTTCAAAAAAAAAAGAAAACCAAGTTTTGGGAAAAATTAAAGAAATGAGTTTTTACGATTTTACCGAGATTTGGTGCTTTGTATGTTTGGGGCGCATACTAGGTGACTTAGATGTCACTCACACGTGCTTATTTGGTTTTCCGGTGCAGACAGCGTGCAGCCGAGTTTTGGTGTAGGAGTTGGAGGTTCTAGCCCGACATTGTGATCCTAAAGGTGAGCCTTAGTTACAGTTATTTAATGTTTCTGTAATTAGTGTAATTATGCTTGATACTATGTTTTGGAAGCATACCCGGGATTGAGGTGTTACAGAGTGGTATCAGAGCTATGGTTACACCTAGTGCACCAGCCTGGTGATGTCCAGTCTAGTTGCTCCCTAGGACCGCACAATAGAGAGCCGTGCACCTGATTTTTTGGATTGTTGTGTTTTGTAGTGCTGGCAAGAAGATGTCTCGCCGAGGCTGCAGTCTTGGCGAGACCCCTGTACTTGACTCCAAGACTGGAGAGGGTAGTACATGGAGGGGGATGAGACGAGAATTTGGAGAGATGATGAGGGGTTTCGCCCAATTTTTTAGCAGTAGTAACAAGGATGAGGCAAAGGGAGACCCGTGGATCAAGTAGTTCCACCAGCTTGGCGCGTCGACTTTTGATGGGCACGGCACAATAGAGGAGTGTGAGGCTTGGTTCCTGGAGGTGGAGAAGATCCTTGAGGGGATCGAGTGTCCAACAGAGAAGTGGGTCCGGATCGCGGCATTTCAACTCAAGGTTGCTGCAGATCAGTGGTGGAGGACAGTGCGCCGCACAAAATTTCCGAATGTGGACCTGCTGATGATCTCTTGGGATGAGTTCTGAGAGGTATTCTATGAGAGGTTTTTCCCTGAGCACGAGAGGGATAAGCGGGACAGAGAATTCAGGAACCTGAAGCAGGGTAGCCTGTTTGTGGCTGAGTATGAGTCGTCCTTCCTGCAGCTAGAGTAGTTCTCTCAAGCTGCCATTTCTGAGAAGAACAGAGCCAAGAGATTTGTGTATGGACTGAACCCTGTGCTGAGATCTAGAGTTATTGGCTTCAGATGCCAAACTTTAGCAGAGGCTGTTAAGCTTGCAAGCCGCTATGAGGATGATCGTAGGCTGTTTCAGGAGGAGTATCCAAAGAAGGATAAGGGAAGAAAGTCTGTTTCTCGACCCTCCGTTTCTCGATCGTCGGTGATGGGAGCGCCAAGTTCTGGGAGTTCTGGCAGCTCTGGGAAGAAGCAGAAACAACGGGTTACATCTAGTAGAGAAGAGAGTATGGGTTTCAGCCATGCTGGGTCTAGCAGTGGCCCACAGATGGGACCATGCCATGTCTGTGGCAAGATAGGGCATGTAGCGGCGCAATGTTGGCATAGGCAGAGGAATTTAGATAGAGTAGTCTACTACAACTATGGGAAGTCCGGGCATTACCAGAAGGACTGTCCCAGTCAACCTAAGCCAGCAGGAGATGCGCCACGTTAGCCTACCAAGGGGAGGGTGTTCTCCATTGCTGCCCCAAGTGCTGGTCCATCTAGAGATGTGGTAGAAGGTGAGAATTAACGCAGCTATATTTGATAAGTCTTGTCCTGTAATAATAGATCCTATGTGTAATTGACACTACTTCTTATTATGATTATGGTTATAGGGGGTTGATTATAGGATCTTTCCTTGTGGCTGATCAGATGGCCCGAGTCTTGTTCAACTCTAGGTGTTCATTTTCTTTTGTCTCCGAGTCGTTTGCTTCTAAGATCGGGACTAGGCAAGCCAGGTTGGCATTCCACCTAGATTTGGTCACTTCCTTGGGAGAACATAGTCTGGCATGGAGATATATGAGACCGGTTGATATTCAGTTGGGGGACAGGAGTTTTCAGGCCAACTTGATCCTAATGGATATGCAGGATTATGATGTTATCCTAGGAATGGATTGGCTGGCACAGCATTCAGCTGTAATAGATTGTGCCAAGAGGAGAGTTTTGGCAGGGTGTCTAGGCCAAGGCTAGTGTATGGTACAGGGCACTAGACCGGGTGAGCCCAGGAAAGTGATTTCTGCTCTCAAGGCCTATCATCATCTGGCGAGAGGCAGTGCGGGCTATTTGGCCTGTGTGATAGTTTCTACATTGCCTGTGGTCAAGATTCAGGACTTGCTGGTGGTGAGGGAATATCCCTATGTTTTTCCAAAGGAATTTTCTAGAATGCCACCGCATAGGGAAGTGGAGTTTGTGATTGATTTGGTGCCAGGATCAGGTCCTATTTCCAAGGCTCCGTACAAGATGGCACCTGCTGAGCTAAGGGAGCTCCAGAATCAGCTGCAAGAACTAATGGATAAGGGATTTATTTGTCCCAGTGTTTCACCTTGGGGAGCATTGGTTCTGTTTGTGAAGAAGAAGGGTGGTTCACTTCGGCTCTGTATAGATTACCGGATGTTGAACCAGATCATTGTCAAGAACAAGTATCCACTACCTAGGATCGACGATTTGTTTGACCAGCTATAGGGAGCAGCGGTGTTTTCCAAGATAGACTTGAGATCCGGATACCATTAATTGAGGATTAGCGAGCCAGATGTGCAGAAGACAACCTTTCCCGTTATGGGCATTATGAGTTTTTGGTTATGCCATTCGGGTTGACGAATGCTTCAGCTGCTTTTATTGACCTGATGAATAGGGTGTTCCGACCCTATTTGGACCAGTTTGTGGTTATTTTTGTGGATGATGTTCTGGTGTATTCTTCGGATGTTCAGACCCATCGGAGGCACTTGAGGATCGTATTGGAGACGCTGAGGCAGCATCAGCTTTATGCCAAGTTCTCTAAGTGCGAGTTTTGGCTGGAAGAAGTGTCTTTCCTTGGTCATATTATTTCTGGAGAAGGCATCAAGATAGATCCAGCCAAAGTGGAAGCTGTGAGAAGTTGGACCAAACCGAAGATAGTGACCGAGATCAGGAGTTTTCTCGGCCTGGCAGGATATTATAGGAGAGTCATTCAGTATTTCTCCAAGATTGCTGCACCATTGACCAGACTGACTAGGAAGGAAGTGCACTTTGCCTGGGATTGGCAGTGTGAGGAGAGCTTCAATGAGTTGAAGGCTAGTCTGGTATTGGCCCCAGTTCTGACTTTGCCCTCTAGGAGTGGTGGTTTTACAGTCTACAGTGATGCTTGTGGGACTGGGTTGGGGTGTGTGCTGATGCAGCATGGTAGGATGGTGGTGTATGCTTCGTGCTAGTTGAAGGATCATGAGAAGAATTATCCCACCCATGATTTAGAGATGACAGCTGTTGTGTTCGCCTTGTAAATTTGGAGGCATTATTTATATGGCGAACAGTTTGAGGTGTACACAGATCACAAGAGTCTAAAGTAAATCTTTACTCAGAAGGATTTGAACCTAAGACAGAGGCACTGCGTGGAGTATATTAAGGATTATGATTTCAGTTTGTCGTACCACCCAGGGAAGGCTAATGTAGTTGCGGATGCCCTGAGCAGACACACCCATGTTATGGCTAGTCTCATGAATGGAAATTGTTAGAGGGACTAATGGAGTGTAGGCCTCGAAGACAGTGTCAAGGACCTACCAGGGTAGTGCTGACTAATTTGTCTGTTCGCCCAAGGTTGGTCGAGGTGATTGGCACAACTCAGCAATATGATTCTTTTGTGTCAGATATTTGGAGGAAGCTAGAAGCTGGTAATGCTCTCATTTTTCAGTAGGGGTAGACGGTGGGTTGAGGTATGACTTGAGATTATATGTGCCTCAGATAAAGGAAATTAAGAGCAGTTTGTTGGATGAAGCCCACCACTCTAGATAATTTATTCTGATAGGAAGCACAAAGATGTATAAAGACCAGAAGAGGAATTTCTGGTGGCCTGGGATGAAGAGAGAGATTGCTGAGTATGTGGCGAAGTGTGCACCCTACCAGATGGTGAAGATAGAGCACCAGAAGCTCGGAGGGACTTTGCAGCCTCTGGACATTCCAATGTGGAAATGGGAAAATGTGTCGATGGACTTTGTGACGGGTTTGCCACGAACCCAAAGAAAGAATGATACTGTGTGGGTGATAGTGGATCACTTCACAAAATTGGCACATTTCTTGCCAATGAGGGTGAATCTTCCTTTGACAAAACTGGTAGAGTTGTATGTGGTAGAGATTGTGAGATTACATGGTGTCCTAGTGTCTGACAGAGACACAAGGTTTACATCGAGATTCTGGGGAGCTTTGTAGGAGTCTTTTGGCATAGTGTTGAATTTTAGCACTGCTTTCCACTCCCAAATGGATGACCAGACAGAGATGACCATCCAGACACTAGAGGACATGCTGAGGACCTGCGCCTTGGACTTTGGTGGTAGTTGGGAGGATCATTTACCTGTGATTGAGTTTGCATATAATAACAGTTACCACGCTAGTATTGGTATGGCACCATATGAGGCATTGTATGGCAGACCCTGCAAGACACCCACTTGCTGGAGTGAGGTGGGTGAGAGTCAGTTAGTTGGGCCCTAGATCGTACAGTAGTACGAGGGCAAGGTGGATCTGATCAAGAAGAGGTTATTGTCTGCCCAGAGCCGACAAAAGAGCCATGCTGATAGGAGGCGGAAACCTCAGGAATTTGAGGTAGGAGACTTCATTTTCCTGAAGGTGTCACCAACCAAAGGTGTGACACGGTTCGGTAAGAGAGGCAAGTTGAGGCCAAGATATATCAGACCGTACTAGATTACCAAGAGGGTTGGTGAGGTGGCATACGGACCAGATCTGCCTCCAGAGTTGGTGGGTGTACCCAACACCTTCCATGTGTCTATGTTGAGAAAGTGTTTGGCCGATGCATCCCAGGTGATGCCAGTGCAGCTAGAGGAGCTGCGGGAGGACTTATCTATGGTTGAAAATGCAGTTCAGATACTAGATAGGAAAGAGCAAGTCCTCAGGAATAAAGTGATTCCATTGGTGTTAGTTTAGTGGCAACACCATAGTACAAAGGAGGCTACCTAGGAGCGTGAGGTGGACATCCAGAGACAGTACCCCTACTTGTTTTATTAGAGCTGAATTTCAAGGACGAAATTCTTTTAAGGGGGTAGGATGTGACATTTGGGCCTGATTATCCATTTTAATTGTAAACTATGTAATTGATTGTGATATTGCTTAAATGGTTTATTAATGGATAATCTATTGATTTTGGGTGTGTGAGCTTGTGGTTGGCTTTCTGTGCACCTGCTTGTGATTTGGAACCAATGTGGAGTCTGGTCTGAGGATGCACAGTCGCCTCGGTTTGCATGCATGTCTTTTCTTCCTTTATTTTCCTTCTTCTCCTTCCTTTTCCCTTTCCTCTCACGAGCCCGCACCATTTTTCCGTCTCCTTCTTTCCCTTCCCCGACCCGTGACACCAACGACGCCAGTCCGTGCCTCGTCGTCTCTTCCGACACGATGGGCCACCAGCGCGATGCGGGTGGGAAAGAGGATAAAGGGAGGCTGCGGTGTGTGAAAAGAAGAGGAGGTGACCGAGAGAGGAGAAGAGAAAGAGGAATGACACGCAATCGAGGAGGTGGTGTGAGCTGCTCGTGTGTCCATCGACAGAGGAGTCTTGGCCGGGGCGCGAGGATTTTGCTGGAATGCGGGACGGTCACCGGAGGGCTGAGCTAGGTACACAACCCCTTTCCCTTCCTCCGTTCAACGTTTCATTAACAATGGGTTAATTGCATGAAAATTGAGATAAATGCATGAAAAATCATGAAATGAATGGGAATGTGATATATAGCATGAGAATATAGATATCATGCGGTTAGGATTGGTTTTTTAGGGGGGGGGGAAATGAAATTGTGGGGTTGAAGGCTACAGTAGCCTTTCTTGAGCCCCTTCCCCTTATGATTTTCGTATGAACTATGTGGTGGATGGAATCATGAATGGTTTGAGGGATTTTGAAGTAGACTCAAGGGTCAACGCCCAATGATTTTATGGAAATTTTTGATGGATGTTTGGAGGGTCAGATCGGGACTCCTACTTGGAGCGAATTTTGCCTCCCGAAACAGGGGTGTGCCTTGTCTGCGAGGAATTTGGTATGTCGAATTTATTCGATATGCCGAAATCCTAGCAGATTAGGCCAGATCCCAGGTTTCAGTAGACTGAAATCCTCTAGTTGATCGAAATAGAGGGTTTCGCTATACCGAAAATGTTCAGTATACCGAAACAGGGAATTTCGGTATGCCGAACTGGAGATTCGGTCTACCATTTTTGCCCTGAACCTGGTATACTTAAATGTGGATTTAAATGAAGGATAAATGGTTTTAATGGTATGTTGGTTATGTGTTAATGATGTTTCCCCCGTGTAATGACATGGATGAATGTGGAACCTAAATAAATAGATTTCGGTGTGATTTTGGGTTTCAATCCCATAAATGAATGAAAAGGATGATTTTGTGTTGTTTTGGGCATGAGACCCAATTTATGATTTTAAGCATGATTTTCATGGCTTGAGTTGGGATCCCAGTGGAGGGTCAAGTGTTGCAAGGAGATGGAGTCCTGCAACGAAAAGAATGAAATGGAAAATGATTTGAAAAGAAAGTTTAAAGAGTTTTGAAATGGAACACTAATAATGTGGTTGTCGAGCTTGAGACGGTGTAGGCTGAGCTTGGGTTTTTATACCTAGTTGTTCGGGTTACCGACGATGTAGGCTGAGCCTGGGCCGTTATACCTAGTTGTTCAGGGTAACGCCCCGATCCCGGGCATGCTACCAAATCACAGTATCCCAAGCATAATTACACTAATTACAGAAATAAATATAATTGTAACCAAGGCTCACCTCAGGATCACAATGTGCGGCTAGAAGCTCCAATTCCTGCACCGAAACCCGACTGTACACAGTCTGCACCTGAAAACCAAATAGCATGCGTGAGTGACATCTAAGTCACCCAGTACGTGCCCTAAAACACACAACCACAAACAAAGCTCGGCAAAACCAAAAGAAACTCGTTTCTTATCATTTTGCAAAAACAAGGTTTTCTCCTTTGAAAATCATCCTTTCTATTATTAAACAATCACTTGGGAATTCAATCCCAAAACCATATTCTTTTTCAAAAGCCATATCTCTTTTCTTTTCTCAAACATCTTGGAAATTTGTCCCAAGATCACATTTTCTTCTTACAAAACATTCCTTTACATTTCTTTCAAAAACCTTTTGGAATTCATTCATTTTTTTTCCCAAAACAATTCCATTTTCAATATTGGGGATTTCTTCCCAAAACACACTTTTCAAATACACATTTTGACCAGATCCATCCTAAAACACAATGCCCCATTGGGCTCAAAACCAAATCATAAACATTGGCTGGCAACTGGTTAAAACATCATCATTTCTTT
>JAMKQA010056924.1:0-17403 GCA_024699735.1 Posidonia australis
GCGGGCCTAATGGGCTTGTGTGGGCTTGTGCGGGCCTAAGTGGGCTAGGATTTTGGTGGTTGCAACCAGAGCATCAACCGGAGTAGCCTGCTGCCAAGTGACTTCAAAATCGGGGTGTCTACACTTACTCTAGAAATTCTTTGGTGATTATGGATTGAAAGAAATAATAGAATTTTCAGGAACAACTTTAAAACTTCAAATCAAGTGATATACCACATAATTTCTTTAATATCTACCTGGTTCGATAATTTAAGTACAGGACGAAGGCATGATGGCATTTCTCAGAAAATTTTCCAAGTGCAACAAAAATGGGATTAGGCCAAGACAACTCAGGCTACTCAAGTTATTGGGACATCTATTGGATTCTTGATGAAGCCAACAAGTATTCCTTCTCATTCAAGCTCTTCAGCTATGGCTTTAGCCTATAATCCTCTTAATCCCGAAGGTGGATCAGCTAAGTGATTGTCTGGGTTAGATTAATTTTTGATTAATCTATTTTTAAGTCTATATAATTTTGGACCTTTCTAGTTTGATTTGTTGGGAGACTCGGTTAACACTTTTTGAAACTAGTACTATTTTAAACATCTTTAGCCATTGATGGTGGTAAATAGCACATCTTTAGTAATTGATGGTGGTTTTATAGTCAAATATATTTAATATAATTAATATTATCGTGTGTAAAAAAAAAACATACAGCCAAGACCATTTGTCGTATCTGTTTTACGAGAACTGCAATCACCTCTTTCTCTGCAGGCTTGTTGGTGTCCTCCTTCCACAAGAGCCCCGACAAGAAGCCAAATCTGACAAAGTTGTCTAGTGATACGTAGAACCCAAAAGAAATGCAAGCATTACCAGATTCGAGCATGTGTTCTTATCCATTCTATCTTGTGTCCTTCCAAATATTGTTTGATTGTCTGAACCACTGAGAAAACTATATCCTTCAGCTGGATAACTTAATCAAATCATCATCAGGAACTTATGGGTGTTATGGATATGGATGGCAAGTTGGCTGTAGTTTGATATTTCGACGTGTACAAGACTTTACCAACGATTGAGAACAAATGATCAAGAACCAGCCAAATATTGCTACGCTGAAAGGATGTGCAACTGCCCCAGCAGTAACTTTTTGGTATGGATGGATAGTTAGATACCAAAAGGGTGGCCACAAGGACGGCAGAGGGGAGTGAGGGAAGAAAGATAGGCACCAAACGTTTCCAACTGGTGATCATATCATATATAGATTGGGCCTAATATTTGGGTCATTCTTCACTGGAACCACTAATTTGAGGGGTTGCCATTTGCCCCCAATGGATCATGACCAGTCACTTTCTACAATGGGCACTACAGCTAAGGCTCAATCTCAGAAAAAAAAAAACCAGTAGGCTCTTGGTGATAACAATCATCTTCACAAAAACAGGTGTTTACTCTTAAAATACGTACTTCTACTTGGATTCAGCTCAGCTAGGTTTTTTGACTATTAATGAGTAGCCTATAATAGTATAATCTTATCGAGAGAAATTCTTCCATCGAAATCGTTGAAAGAAATAATCAAGAACACAAATCGAGGGACTGGACTGGCCCACAAGAAGGCCCATCGCTTCAATCGAGGGTTTTAACAATTCAGGCCGAGCTCGCCAGCCAGAAACTAGCCCAGTCCATTAACTATTGTACTCCGATTTGTTAAATTATCAAACCACAACCCCATCATTAGCCCAAAGCGAAGTCAGGAAGTCTGACCTGGAACAACTGCACAATCATTTCAGAAAATTAGAAAGAGGGAACAAATGTCTGAACCACATTCAGAAGTCAGGCACCTCTGCTCCTTCGTTTCTCCATTCATATCTCCAGTGAAGACCTCCATAAAGTTGCACAAATTTAGATGCTCCAAATTGCCATCACAATAATCACCAAATTAAGTCTAGAGCAATTAGATGATCTTATTTAATCATGTAAATGGATCAAACATTATAGTTGTAACTCCATACTAAGACAGCATTTACAAACAGATCCCAGTAGTTCACCACCACTAGTTCTCTATAGCACAACGTACACCCCATTGTCCCAATCTCCCTGCCGAATAGTCACTTACACCGTGCCTTTATAAGTTAATGAATTGTTCAATGAACATGCGAGACACAGAATGAGGGAAAATGGCAATAAGGAATTGGGTAATCTGTCTGGTATTTGTAAAAAAAATATGGATATTTCCAAACATTGAAAGTGTTGATAATTGCCATCTAAGGCAAATTACCAGTGTCAATAAACGTCCTCCACTTCCAAAGATTGAGATCTTGCTACACAGCATAGCTCAAAAACAAATGGTATAAAACTGAGGTCTATTAATCTTCTCTTGGATGAATTTATACCAATGGCAGACAAGCAATGAAACAAAATCTTCTCCAAGCACTCCAGATCATGCCCATTGTTGTCATAACAGAACCTGTCAGTTGAATGTTCTTCTCCCTTGGCTATAAGTGAGGATGCTTGACAGGAGGAGAATTCAAACAAAATGTTCTGTTGGGTATTCTTTTTCATACCCATTGTAATCATAGTATAACCTCTCACCTTTAGATATATCTCGAACAGCTATAAGCAAAACACGGCATTCACCATCGACATCAAACCTCACACATTTCAGATTTTGCTTCTTCCTCCCCTCCCTGCACAAAATAAATATAACTTCAGCTCCATAAGGTATAGAAAAATAATTAGAAGAGCATTTGCAAGAATGTCTGAGAAGAGAGCAAGATTACGGGGTGTGATTGTTGATGCCACTTATGAAGCGAGCAACGTTGCTGCGCTTATCGGGACAGATGACAAGGCTTTTTGAAGGATCTTTAGTTGAAAGAAGAGTCATCATGCTGTCACCATCATCATGTTCACGATTTTTGAGGTAATCTACATCTCCAGCATATTCAGTGACTATAGTCAAGTCCTTAATAAATTTATCTGCCTCTACGGTAAACCTGTTCTTGTGAATATATAACGTTTGTTTAGTAAATTTCAATAAACGTGCAAAGTAAGCTAAAAAAAACATAAAACATATCTCATACCCTTCAAAAGTGTCATAAACCACCATCAGAGGAGGACACTCCCCTCTATCCATCATTTTCTTGCAGAGGCTTAAGGTCTCAGTATCCTCTCTTGCCAGAACCTGATAATTCATGGAATTCATGAATTCGAGCATATTACAAAAAGAAGAAGAAGAGAGAATACCAATTGCTAGTGAGCTACACAAATCTATTGCCTAGGACATGGAATTCATAAATTTCGGCCTCAAGCAAACTATATAAATTAATGAATAACATATTTTCACCACACGAAATTCAGCAGCCTAATGATATAGAAACTCCAACGAAATCAAACCACAATGCAGTTCTTGATTGCAAACAAATCAACCAGCTAAGTTGGTTGCTGTTTTCACCTGCATCCCTTCTCTCTCAAGCCCCGCCCGATTGGCAAACCTTGGAGCCATCCCGGGCATGTAGGTGAGCTCATTGCTGAACTCCGTCCTCGTGGCGATCAACGCCGTTGCCAAAGAAGCCATCTGCTCCAACCTCCTCTTTGGGTCCTCACTGGGATTGAAAGGCAGCAACCTCCTCTTCTTCTTGGCCACCACCAACCCCATATTCCTCTTCCTCTTCTTCCCACACCCCGTATGGTCCCCACCCAAGCTCCTCTGAATCCGGAAGAAATCCACAATCTTGGTTTGAATCAGCGGGAACTCTGAAACCCAAATCCCCAAATCATCAAACAACAAAAAAAAAAAGGGGGCAGTTTCGGCAGAAGAGGAATGGTCGATAGTACATACGCTTGGGCATCTTCTGGCGGCTGGAGCAGGAGGAGCAGAACCAGGAGCCGTTGGGGACGCTGGGGATAATGGGACGGAGGCAGAAGGTGTGGAACCCACGGTCGCACTTGTCGCAGAGCAGAAGCAGCTCGCCGAAGTCGCCGGAGCGGCAATTCTCGCAGAAGACGTCGTCTTCAGGATCGGATGGGGATCGAAGAAGGGTGGGAGCTCTGGTCCTCCTCCTGAACAAGGTTTTGGTAGCCATTGGAAGGAGAGAGAGAGGGAGAAGGAGAGCATAGGAAGGCCATGGGTTCTTCTTTGACAGCAGAGGGTTATCTATCGGGAGATCTGGAAGGCGTTTGGTCTTCTTCGCGCGTTGATTTTTTTTTTGGACTGGTTTTTTCGCGGGAAAGGAGGTGGAAGTGGCGGTAACTGTTTCGCGCCAGATATGGAAGGGCCACGTTGCGAGTTCTCCACGGTGGGAGGCAGCCCAGCCCTCGTATATGGGCGGACAGCCCAGCCAATTTGCCAGGCCTCTTACTTGCACCCAACTAGGAAAATCACTAAATCAGGCCTCTTACTTGCACCCAACTGTACTCAAATCAAGGAGGAGAAGAAGAAGACAGCGTTCGTCCTAGATTGATTACGTGATTGGACCGGACCTATCATTGACGTAAAGAACCCAAAAAAAATTTTATAACAACATACAATGTAAAATTATGGTTGGAATGAACCAACATGACTCCATCAGAACCATAAAGGGAATTGTGAAATCCATAATTCCTTACCAACTTAGTTACTTGAGTTCGTTAACATAAAGATTCTAAAGTGAAGAGATTGTAAAACCTCAAGTACTTTCATATGAAATCGATAACAAGAAAACAAATGTAGGATATATGAGTACATTAACCTACTACTAACAAGTCCAGATCATCACCATTCAATATCTGAAGTGGGAATGACTGATTAAAAGTCCCATCCATCGAAATCCAATGGAGAAGAGACATCAATTAGCCGTGATAAGTCTTCCTTCTCATCTAGTTGACTAGTTCTACAAAAGAAACCGATCGAAACCCGTCGTTATCAATTGAATTGGTATTTAATCCAATTCCCACGGCTTGCTCACGTGGTGAGTTTATGTGGCTTTAAGCCAACGATATGCCGGACTAATCACAGGTTTTAGTCAAGTTTGTGTCTAATAAGACTCCAAATCAAGTTCCTACGTACTTCTAGCCTTTCAGGTGGTTCTCATGCAGCCACTCTCGAAGGAGCTCGCAATGAACATCCATTACTCGATCTAAATGAGAATCCACAATTATTTTTTTGTTTCTTGGAGCAGCTTTGTTGGTAGATACCAGTTAAGCCCTTACGTGATTGTGATCTTACGTTCCATGAAACTTCACATGATCCAGTGTCTTTTCATTCGGTTCCGGGTCATCGTCCTCGTCCTCACCGTCTCCATGCTTTTTCTCACCCCGTGTACGTGAAATCTCTTTCCTCCGGCACATCAGCAACCAAAAACGTCAATGGACGTTCTTTAAAGTCTTAAAGGTCGGTTGACAGGTTACTCGGCAACATCAAGCAAAAATAATAATAATAATAATAAAAGACCACACGGAAAGCTTCCTATTTTACCACTGCAATTTCCACCGTTTACGATGACAAATATCATCGTACTATTGTCAAAATTATTAAATACAAGTCTTGAAAAATACATAAGAATATTATATTAAAAATTTATTTCAAGATCTAATCAAGAATATTAAACTTTGTTCATGTTATATTCATCACGAATAGATATAAATATGGAAGTGTACCTGAATTCATGTAAGAAATCTGAAATTCCTTGCTTCTCTTGTCTAGGTCTAATTTTCTAAAACCACCAAATTCCTCCTTTTCTTGCTCTTTCTCAAGATAGGAGTAAGAGAAGAGTTGCCAAAAGCTTGAGGTTTGGAGATCATGACCCCAATATGTAGTAGTCTATATTATTGTAAATGTCCAATTTAGCCCATCAACAAATGGAAAAATGCCTTAATAGTCTCTCCACTTAATGACCCACATCACTAAATTCGTTAATTGGCTCTACCTAAAAACCCAAATAGATCACTATAACGAGCCTAATCAGAAAATAATTTATAATACTTTAATTGATTTTATATTAACTTAAATATATTACTAGATTTAATTCAACAATCTTCCACTTGAGTCACACATAAAATTAATAACTAAAGTATTAAAACTTTATGAGCTGCTATAAATACCTATTTTAGTAAAGATATCTTACAATCCGGTCCATGAATTGTACCAACATAAGATCAAAGAAGTTTTCTTTACTTTAAACGTAATTTAATACACAATGGTCATTAATGCTAATACAACCAACAATATAGATCAAGTGAAGATGTGTAGCATGGAATTTAAGCGAAGTGATTTAAACACGTTCATATCCAACTAGTCCAAATTTTAATGAGATCAATATAAATATCTAGAATGTAAATAATCCAAAACCTTATGTCTACTGAAAACAACGTCTACAACAATAAAGCATCCAAACACAAACTCTCACTAAACTGATACATTATCAAATGATGTAACACCTATATGAGCAACATACTCATGAAAAACCATGAGTGATACTCCTATAGTAAGCGGATCCGCAATCATAGAGTTTGTCCCAATATGTTCTACAGACAACTAATTATTTTAGATTCTTTCTTTTACAACTAGGAACTTAATGTTTGTCCCAATATGCTCTATAGACAGTTTACCATTCTGGATTTATTACTCACATAATATGACTTATGCATGTATGCTCACCTATGTCTAAAATACATGCTTTATTATGCTTAAATTGCTATGCCAAATGCGTGCTCAATGCTATGCCATATGCGAATGGGCAGAACGCCATGCAACCTATTGCTCAGTATTGTTATGTTAGTTCTGGACCCGAACACAATGGCATCAGTACGATCTGCTAGGGACATAGGCGGGGTAATCATGTCTGACCAAAAGAACATTGAATAGCATGCATCATAATTCTAATGTATGCGAATAAGATGCCAATGCATGTGTGTATGTTATGTTAAATGATATGCAAATGCTTTGATGTCGTGTAAAACTAGTGGTGGACATAACCTATCGCTCAACCACGCTATTCGGACTTTGAAGTGTACACCAGCACAAAGAAATCACACCGACATAGTCCAAAATGGCGATCGATTCACAAGAGATCAAGTAGTAAACATCACTGCTTCATTAGATGCAAAACTAACGCAAACATGGATGTATGACTATAAAATTATGCAAAAATGACCATAGTACAATTAGGAATATGCACCATAAAAACCAAAGCCAAAAGCACTCAGGCGAGCATGCAAATCAGGGTGCAAAAATAACTGTTTGCATTTTGAAACCAAGCTGATGCGCTAGAGTGGTGTGTTAGAATGGTGCTCCACTATGGTGCGTCAATGAGGTGTGCCAATCTATTGTGCCGGGCTAGTGCTCCAATCTGGTGTGTCAGGTTGGTGCTCCAATCTAATGCACTATTGAGATGCGCTACTGTGACATCTGGGCCTGATTATCCATTTTTAATTATAAAGCATGTGATTAATTGTAATATTGTATAAATGGTTTATTAAAGGACAATCCGTTGTTTATTGTGTTTGTGAGGATTTGGTTGACTTGCTGTGCACCTGGTTGTGATTTGGAACCAATGTGGGGTCCGATTTGGGGATACACAGTTGCTTCGATTTGTGCACTTGTCTTTTCTTCTTTTTCTTTCCTTCTTTTTCTTTCTCTCTTTTTCTCTCTCCCTCACGAGCCACCATCCCGTCTTCTTCATCTTCCCCTTTTCCCACTCGTGCCACCACAAGCCAGCGACCTGTGCCTTTCCGTCCTCTCCGACGTGATGGGTGGCCGACGTTATGTAGGTGAAGGCAGAGTTAAAGAGGACAGGAGATTCAAAGAGAGGCAGAGGTGAGTGGAAGAGGAAGGGTTGAAAAACAAGAAGGAAGAGGGAAAGGAAGAACGACGCGCGCAGAGGAGGTGGTGGTTGTCTGTGTGGTTCGTCGGCAAGGAAGCTTCGTCAAAGCTGTGCCGGTGTGCGGGGAGACTCACCGGAGTTAGGGAGGCTTACCAGAAGAGGTACGCGACTCCTCTTCTCCCCCGTTCTCTTCTTTCAGCTTAATGGGTTTAATGCATGTAAAATCGTAGAAAAATAGTATAATTAATGAGAATGAACTGAATAGCATGTAAACATAGATATCATGCGGTTAAGATAGAAATTAGTAGGATTATGCAAGGTTTTTGGATGGAGGCTACAGTAGCCGTTTTTAAGTTCCATCCCTTTGTGATTTTCGTGTGGATTGTATAGTGTATGGATTGATTAATGGTTTGTGGGGTTTTGAAGTAGACTCAAGGGTCTACACCCCATGATTTACTCGTATTTTCTGATATGTGTTTTGGGGGTCCGTTGGAGGCCCCCAATTCCAGTGAATACCAGGACTGGAACAGGGGAGGTGCCTTGGTTTCGGGCAATTCGGCATGCCAAACTTGGTTCGGCATACCGAATCGCTATCAGATTAAGCCAGGATACTTGGTTTCGGTAAGTCGAAATCACCCGATCGACCAAAACAAAGATTTTCGAAGTGCTGAACCTGATTTTCGGTCTGTCGATTTTACCCTAGTCCTAGCATATATAAATGTGATTATAAAATGATACAAAAAGGGTTTTAAATGGACAATGAGCATGTGTTAGTAGTGTTTTCCCCATGTAAATGGCATGGAGGAATGTGTAACCCAAATAAGTGCATTTGGGAATGATTTTGGGTTTAAAGCTCTAATAATGAATAAAAGTGATTAGATGTATGGTTTTTGAGTAATATGGGTATAAGACCCAATTTATGATTTTAAAGCATGGTTTTGCATGATTTGAGTAGGGACCCCAGATGAGGGGCAGGTGTTGCAGGGGAAAAGATTCCTGCAACCAAGAGCATGAAATGAAATTGGTTTTGAAAGGAAAACTTATAGAGTTTTGAAAATAAAACACCAATAATGTGTTAAGGAACCACGGAGGTTGGTGTCGATAAGGTGGTAGGAGTATGAGGCTCCAATGAAACTAATTGTCAAATACGACCGAGGTTGCCGAGCTTGAGAAGATGTAGGCTGAGCCTAGGTCATTGAACCTAGTTGTTCGGGTCACCGACGGTGTAGGCTGAGCCTAGGTCATTGAACCTAGTTGTTCGGGTCACCGATGGGTCATCAGATAAATACTTATCCCCGTGCATATATGAAAGAGATTAAGGCTGATTGGCCAGGGTGGTGACATCCCATATGAGGAATTTCACCGCGGTAGTGCAGGAGGTAGGGGAAATAATGTCCTCGCCTAATGCTTGTGTGTCTGATTATCCCTCATCAAGGTAACATCAATAAAGAAAAATAGAAATGAATAAGAAATGTGTGAGTGGTTTTGTGGAAGATGGAAAGAAATGTGGTTTGGCTAAAATTAGACTCATGAATGGTCCTAAAATCCTAAGATAAAATAAGAATTGCATTTTAATCAGTTCCCAGCTTGTATTTATGATTTTTGGTTTGAGCCTAAGAGACATTGTGTTTTAGGCTGGATCTGGTCAGAAATGTGGTTTCTCAGGATATGAGTTTTGAAAGTGGTTTTGGTCTTAGGAAGAAATCCCAAGTATAGACACCCCTATTTTGAGGCGGCTTGTAGGCAAACTCTCCAGAAGGATGTTGCTTTGGACACAGCAGGCCTAACCACATTCGAACCCTATCTGACATTTTGATTAGTCCAAGATCATCACACAAACCACGACCGCAAGCCCATGATCCAGTCAATAATCCAGGAGAGCACTGTTCTAAAGCACCAATATGGAGCACCATAATGGCGCACCAATGTGGAGTACCATGTTAGCACACAGTCCTTTTCAGAGTGTTGGCTATTGGTTGTCCATCTTCTATGCATGTAACCTCTACCTACGAATATTCTTCTACGAATCTAAGCAGGTTGTTGGTTTCTAGGGCCTTTGGCATCCCAAAACTTTACAACTTCATTTCCTTTAAAAGCCACCCATGAACTACACTTTAGTCTCTCTTGATAATTCACCATCTCATAACAACCAGTGCATCTACTTTCAGAGCACCCTTTTGCATCCCTGAGCACCCTCAGCCGTGTCCAAAGTAGCATGGAGGAAACACCTCGAGCCACCCAAGGAGGAGACACCATAGGTATGTTCCCTTTCCCACATTCACATGGATTTTGCATGATATTCTGAATGAAACTTACACTGCAAACTTGGCTAATATGATGTTTTTATGTTGATGTTTATTTGCATTTTTTATTTAGTTTGGTGTTCATGATGCTCTTTTATAAAATCATATTCACTGTTTGTTTATCATGATGATTGCTTGCACTGTGTGGACTTTTGGGCAATGTATCATAGTCCTATGAGGCTGTTGGCCATGGAACATGGGTTGTGATGCACCCCTTGCATGCCATATCATGTCCCCATGCTCCCTCAATCAGTCAGGATACCCCCAGGAATCATAAAATCCTCCATAGGTAGTTGCAGTCCTAAGGAACTCATGAATACGCATAGATGGGAGAGGAGAGAAAGGAGTGTTTTGATCTAGGTAGTTGCTGTCCCTGGCATCTAGGTTAGTCCTCTGAATGGTCATTAGCATAGTTAATCACAAGCTTTATCCTCAGGCTCTGAGTTCAGTTTGCTATCTGGAGCAGAGTATCTGGAGTGCACTAACCTGGCGCACCAGGCTAGAGCACATCACTAGCGCACCATCCTGGCACACCAGGCTGGCGCACCTTCTGGTCACAAGATGCAAGCAGTAGGTTTTTGCATCATGGTTTGCATGCTTTGCTATTTGTTATGGACTCTAATCATTCTGGTGTTTGATCTCAAATATACCATGATCATGCTTGCACAGTTTCATCATGTAATAATTCTGTTTGCATTAGTTCTGCATCTAGTGAAGTTGGCTTGCCACCAGAGTCTGGTGAATTGGGTGCCTTCCTGGACTCTTGTCTAGAGAACTCTTTTGCACCAGTCTCTAGACCCAAGTAGCATAGCTGAGACACATTGGCATTTCTCCAAATAGGAGTTTTGTGGTCTTGTGTGAGGCTTATTGCCCTTGAGCACAAGACCCATGTCATGGTGTTTTGGGTTCACTCTTTCTTTTATGACTTTATGAACGAAGGATGGACCTTTATGTGATCAGGTTTTTTAGATGTCTAGGATGCATTTTTAGATGGTCTCAAGCATGTTTGCAAGATTTTATATCGCATAGCATATCAGTCTAGCTTACTGTTTATTCTGCAATTTCAAAGTCACACTTCAGTGGCACACATTGTTAGCATACTTTAGTGGAACACATAGGTGGCACACCAGACTGAAGAAACATTCTGGCGTACCAAACAGGCGTACCTGGCAGTTCCAGTGCATGAGCAGAGGCACTTTGGCATATTATTTAGAATGTTTCCTGCTTGATTCTGTCATTGGTTTTTCTTGTGTTTTCTCCTAGATATACTAGGACAACATTTGCACAGTTTCATGCTCATCCATGAAATATGTCCTAGGTTTTGCATGTAGTAAAGCGAGGATGATAGTCACTCGGTGTTAATGGATCCGTGGTTATATCAGTGCAATATCTTTGTGTTGATATTTCGATCCATGATTTGAGTGATCTTTCAGAGCATTAGGACACATTCCACAGTCCTTTTACCCATATTTAGCATCAGGTACAACTCACATGTAGCATTGCATTGCATATCGCCCTCAGGCGCACAAAAATAGACTGAAAAGCCAACATTTCCATATAAGTAAACGAGATACCCATGAAAGACTGATTTCTCTGGTGCACAGGGGTGCTTAATACCTTCCCGGTGCGTAACAGGGATCCTTGACATTTTTTCTGGTTCATGTTGACCTTTTTCATTGGTTTATTGCATAGTTTTAGTGTTTTAAAATGGTTTCCTCGTCTCCCATTTTTAAGTAGACTAGGTGACGACTCCTACTTTTTTATCGTTGTTTTTATCACTTTTGTCGAGACTTCGTTGGCCCTCGCACATTTAGTCTTTCGTGCCACGCACGAGGCAATCACCAACATGGTTACACCAAGCAATAAAAGGAAAGATAAGTTTTGAGAAAGAACATGGTTTTGGAAAAAAATTCCAGATAGTTTAAAATAAAAATGAAATGATGTTTTCAAATGAGTTTTCAAAAAGGAAAAAAAAATCAAGTTTTATAAACTAAAAGCTGTGTTTTTAGTGATGTTGCTGGATTTTGTTGTTTGTGTGTTTGGAGTGCATACTGGATAACTTAGATGTCACTCACGCGTGTTTTGTTTGGTTTTCAGGTGCAGAATGTGTACAGTCGAGTTTCGGTGTCGGAGTCGGAGCTTCTAGCTGCACATTGTTTCCTGGAGGTAAGCCTTAGTTACAGTTATTTAATTTTACTGTAATTAGTGTAATTTTGCTTATGATACTATGATTTTGGTAACGTGTCTGGGTCCGAGGCGTTACAACTACAAATGCTATGTTTTAGATAGCAAGCTTGATCGCCAAAAACAGTGAATTTCGCCTATTGAACCGGACAACCAATGACTTGGGAAGCATGAGAGGAGTGTGATGAGTGTGCCTAAGGAAAAAAACACTGCATATGCGTGCATGATAGGGATGAGTGCGTACTTGTGAAAGGTTGAGTTGTCCTCCCGGTGGTTGGCTCACGACGGTCTGATAGCTTTCGTCGGCGACGAGAGTGTAACATCCGTAAAATTTACTTTGTAATTATTTACATTTTATGAATTTATTCCTGGACAGGTGTTACTGTTTCGAGGCCCGTTGTGTGGTTTTGTACTTTTAGACTTGAACCTCGTGAGCCAGCTTCTATTTGCGTGTTCCGGTGCGTGGTTTGGCACTGTGCATTGTGGCACTGTGCGTGTGTGGCCTAGGTGCGGGGGTCCAAGTGGGGGCCCGCATTGTGGACCGATTGTGGAGACTTGCAGTTGGTCTCTTGGTTGTGGTGGGTTGTTGGGTCCATGCGGCAATTGGAGAGGTTGGTAGCTGAGGGAAATGTGGGTGTGCGCATGGCTGACTAGTTGCATACACGTGACCACCTACTCTCTCTACGTGGCTTTTTAAGCCAGGACTCTCCGCCATACTCGACCCAAGCTTCTCCCTTCTTCCCCGTGCTTTTCTCTCCATCCCGAGCACGCCACTTCCCTTCTCCTTCCTCTCCTTTCACTCATTCCCTCCCCCCTCCCTCCATCTCACTCCACCTCTTTTCCTGTCTCTCTCTCTCCCTTTATCTCTTTCACTCTCCCCCTGTTCCTCTCCACCCCGTGTTCTCCTCTTTGTTTAGTGTGCTCAAGGGCCGGTGGAGGCGTGCAGTGGCTGGTGTGGCGTGTGGAGCTTGGGTGGTGTGCTCCCATGGTTGTTGGCGTGGCCGTGGTTGCGTCGTGGTCACCGGAGTTGGTAGGAGAATCGTCGGAGTGCGTTTCATAGGTATGCATCTCCAACCCCTGTAATAGAGAGCAAGTGTAGACACCCCGATTTTGAGGTGGTTCATTGATAAACTTTCCAGATGTTGCTTTGGATGTGGCTCATCCTATGGCTTTGGCGTGGGATGAAAAATCGAGTTTGTCCCCCTTGTCCGGGGTCGTGTCGGTGTAGTAGAGGGTACAACTTACTGCTTTGGCAGAGGTCGAGGCCCCGAAAGCACCACTCGTTCACTGCCTAAGCTTTGGTTGGGATTTAGAATGGGGACCTTACTTTTTCTAAACTTGAGTCGGAGACCTATTCACCCCTATGTGAACCCGGAGTAGACAGCTTAATACGACATCCCTAGATTGTGAGAAACTGCATACTAGGGGCATTCATTTGCATCTCATACCACCATAATCATCGCATCTTTTCTAACTTGTTTGTTTATGTGCATAGGATTTCAGATCATTGAGTTTCCTTAGCCTGAGCTCAAGATCTTTTCTTTCGCGAACTTTGTTTGCGACCTTATTTTCAACCGTGTCTCCCTAGTTAATCGTCATTTCCGACGATAGCTCGTCCTAGGATTCGTCTTGTTCTTCCCAGTCGCAGTTCGATCCTTACTTGCTCGCGATCCACGATGGCCCAGCATGCCAGCGAGTCCCTTTCCCTTGCTGTCCAGGAGGAGGTCCCTGTCTCGGGATACTCTTCCTTTGTGTCTGTTCCAATCATCATTGCTGCCTCCACTTTTGCCTTAGCCTCTGGAGGACCTCCACCACCGCAATTCTGTGTCCCCGTGGCAACCCCGCCTTCGGGACCATCTTCCTGGTCTTCTCCTACTGTTGGGGCCACAACAGTTGAGTCTGTCTCACCTCAGGGCTATGTGTTTATTAGCCCTCCTCCCACTGCGGCTGTTTCAGTAGTAGCCACCCCCTAGTTCGGACAACTGGAATCTCAGCCTCTTGTTTCACCCCTTGTCTTGCCTCCTTCTCTAGGAGTCACCAGCGACAATCCCATGACCGCGCAGCTACAACAAATGTCAGCCCTTGCCCAGCAGCTGCAGGGATTGGCACTGGCACTCCAACCGTTCTCAGCTTTGTCTTTCCCGGCTCCCGAGTAGCCTGCGCAACCGGCTTTAGGACCACAGTTTGCATCTACTACACTCCCTCCACAACCGTCGCCATCCCTTGTCTCTTCGGCAATAGGGGTGTCGACACTACCCTTTGTTACACCAGCACAGCACCCACCACAGCATGCATCCCTCCTATCTAGTGGCCAGCCCCCTAGGCCGGCGGGAGCACAACCATCCGTGAGCATTATACCGGATGCCATCCCGATCCAACAGCTCTTGCGCCAACATTCTGCACCACTCATTGCACCACCCCCTGCATTATCCTCCCCTTTTTATCACGCACAAGCCTCATCCTTTATCCCACAACATACTGCACCCATGCACGGGTACACTGGCCATCCTGCCGTGGCACCAGGCGACGGAATGGTTGATCCGGAGCAGCCCTCAGGGGGGACCCATACGGTGTACGGGGCACCCGCCTCTACAGCACAATCCACAGCTGCAGTAGCTCCGGATACTCTCCTTTGCGAGAGTAAATGACGTGGAGTGCACTCTTTGACAAGTGCAAGGCGGGGATCGCTGGTCCTACCAATTCCGGGACCTCTGTTATTTCCCAAAGGCGACTCTCCCCCTGAATTTTCAAATCCCGGAATTCGACAAATACAATGGTAGGGGCTGCTCAATTTCTCAACTTAAAGCTTATTGCGGAGACCTCGCTCAGCTCTAGGCTGACGAAAGGTTGTTAATCCGCCTATTCCAGAAGAGTCTCACGGGGCCCGCATTGAAGTGGTTCACTTCCCTCAACATGGCCACAATTAGGACTTGGGACGACCTTACACAGGCGTTCCTGGAGCAATATTCCTTTAATCTCTACTTAGTCCCGAAGCGGGAGGACTTAGTCGCAACCAAGCTGAGCCCTCAAGAAACATTTGGGGAGTATGTTGGATGATGGTGCTCCTTGGCTTCGCAGGTCAAAGATAGACCCTCCGACGAGGAGTCTATTGAGAGCGTGATCCGAAAAGCACAGCCAGCAGTCGGGGCTCAGCTCGGCATACAACCAATCACCACCTTTTCTGCATTGCTTCGGGTTGGCGCCCGTGTCGAGAGCTCACTGCGCGGCGGCAGATTTCCAGCGCTCTCTGCATTTGCCAAGCTAGCCACTTCCACACATAGTGGCGCTAGCAGCAACAACAACAACCATGGTGCCAATCCCCCTTGGAGGCGGGATCCCTCCAAGGATACAGTTGCTTACATTAGATCCCCTGCTGCACCGACGAATGTCCATCCGCCCCCTTAGCATCAAGTAACCTATGCACCCACGCCTACACTTAGAGCACCTCATGCATCACACATCACTCCCACTGCCACACCAGTTTATCCTCCCCTATAGGTGGTGATGCGCCCGCCATTGGCACATCCGCAGCCAAGGCGGCAACACCGTGACTAGCGCTACTACACCCCTTTAGTGGAACCGTTGAGCATTGTATTTCCTAAAGTCGCATCCCTCTTGAGGCTGCCTGAGGTGCGCTCGCCACCAAGTCCGCTTCCTGCTTGGCATAATGCGAATGCGTTTTGCAATTTCCATTGGGTCACGGGTCACTCGACGGACAATTGTCTTACACTAAGGAATGCAATCTAGGACTTGATTAACCAAAAGGTCATTGTGATTAACTCATAGGAGGCAGGCCCCGCGCCCATATCAGCAGCTACACAAGCACCACTGGCACAACCCAGCATAGTTAGCCAGCCATTACCCCAGCATACAGACCCGGGAGCAGCAGGCCCCTCGGGAGTCAATTCCATCTTTCTCGTTGATTTTGTCTGATCTTTTATTTGTCTTACCAATCCTATTGTATATTTCCTTTTTTCTTGACAGTTGTATTTATCCTTCCTTGGTGGTTCCGAGGAGTCTTAGTTTGATTCGTCCTATCGTTGAGGCAATCTCTGCTTCAACACTTTTGGTTTTCTTTATCGTGTCAACCGATATTGAGCCAATTAATCGCATCCCTGCTTTTGAGTCTGTCAACCACTTGGCCGTTCACAACAACCCTTGTCCCTTGTCCAATGGTCGAAAATTTGGGTCGCAACTGGGGTATGAGAAAGGAACCTCTTGGGCGATACGGCTAAGGAACCGCCAAGCCGATAAAGGCGGAAGAACGAAGAGAGCACAAAGAATTGGGATACGAGCGTCAGAATCAGCGGAAGAGATCCCCTGTGCTCAGGTAAGTCCCCAAAAACGATCATTTCTAGCGATTTAACTCACTTTACCAGTGCAGGCGTATTGAATCCAAGCCAAAGTTTGTTCATAGCCTCAAGCAGTTTGGATCTATCCAGAAGAACTTTTCCAGAAAATGATCATTCGAAGTTAGAGCAGACTTGTGAGCAATTTTAGAATGCTGTTAGACTCAAAACAGTTGGTAGTGCACCAAGCAACAGAAATGCAAGATCTAGATCAGAAGACAGACTCGGAAAGCTTGTCAAATGACACAGTTGGAGATCTAGACATTTTTACTCCAAGAACAATCAGAGGTGGTCGCAGGAGACTTAACAGAGCACGACAGAATCAAGGAGGGTAAAACAGTTGTTTCACCACTGCAGCCAGAATCACTAGGACCAAGCTTCAATTATGGTTCTTCAAGACATGGAAAAAGTTTTCGCTGGGGCCGATAATCGTCACCCATCAGCATCTCCTAACTGAAAGTACTACCAATGATCGTCGGCCACTCCCGAACCATGCAAAGCATCCCATTGTGGGTCATGTATCTCCATGTTTCGTGCTTTAAAATTACAGCATCCGAACATCACCTAAATCGCATCGTATGCATTGTACTTTCTTTTCATTTACATTGTAATCATAATATGAACACTGGCATAACCATTGTGTTGAAAAAATCCTTAAGTATATTTTGATGATAACAAATGACATGTGATTAATTATAATTAATCACTTAAGAAAATATGAAATACTCAGGTATTGAATATACAAATCACTTACAAAGGAATTATATTTAGTTATTTATAATCTTAATGTAAATG
>JAMKQA010056925.1:0-16165 GCA_024699735.1 Posidonia australis
GATTGCTTGAGTAGTTAAGCTATTTATACGTATAAAATAATCTCCTTACATGCAATTTTTCATTCACCTGTAAAAACTGATATAAGTAATTAAAAAGTGTTAATTCTCTATTCACCCCCCTCTAGAGGAGCTATTCGATCCTACACAAACGTTCTTCCCAGATTTAGGGTTCTTCCCGCTATTGTTACCTCTCCAACCTTTGTTACTTTTAAAAGGTTTCTTCATTAGATGTAAGTTCCTGGATGAAGAGGTATGGGTTGTTTGCTTAGGCCATGCAGAAGAAGTGTTCTGAGTGGGGGAGAGGAAGAAGAACAGACGTCCCAACTATGTCTAAATTTTATGGGGTAGACAGTTTTCCCATAAGCAAAGAACCTAGAGTCAGGAATGTCCTTTCCTAGGTGTATTTTGATCCTAACCCTAGCAAAATCCAAAAATTTCACCCTATCAATAGAGAGGTCAACCTCCAGTAGTTCTGCAAATTCTGAAAACATTCTGTGAAAGACCTCTATACACCATAAATGGTGTGGGATCCCTTCCAACCGGATCCAGATCTCCTCCTCATTGAAGGTGAGGATCGCGTTAGAACTTGGCGTTCAGTGGATGAAGGAGGTTGAAAGTGACTGGAGGGAGGATCCGAAGAGATTGAGGGTTTCGTTTTTAAGTTTTGTAGAAGGAAATTTCAGTAAGAACTTCCTAGGAGAAAAATCACTAACCTCTACCTTAACTTGAATAGGCCAGTTATTTAAGATATGCTGAGTAAGGGTATCCCTAGTTAGATGAGAAGAATGATCAGTGACAATAGCACAGCATGAGTAATGTAGCGTAAGGTCACAGGTAGCTTCTGAAGGTGGTATTACAGTTGGATTTTGAGGAGATAGTCCAACCATAGGGACTGGTAGTTGTCGTGTCAGCCTTTTATTCGACTTTGATTCAGATTCTATTAAGTGATCCTTATCAAAATTTAAGCAACAAAACTTGAATCAAACACAGATCATATTCTAAAAGAGTGAGTGGAATGTAGTCTATACCAAAACTAATGTCATGTTTACTTTCCATTAATGATCTTTAACAAAACTTACAATGGAACATAAAAGCATGTATTTGTTTTTGATATTGTGGAAATACTTTCTACTGTCAAAGTTAATAATCAGACGGCGACAGAATGATAAAACTACAACATGATATGTCAATTCTCACATAATATACCATAGAGTAAATAAGTGATAGATGCATTTGGTAGAGTTTTTTGAACAACTTTTGAGCAAGTAGTTTCTCACAAATGTTAAACTAGTCCAAAATGTATTCTAAACAGTCTCCTCTAATAATTAACTTTTTAGAATCAAGCAACTTTAAAAACATTAAATCCTTCGCAAATACAGAAGCAAGAGAATATAACTTCTAGTCATAAGCCAGAAATAGGATTTTTTTTCCCCCTCATTTGTCTTCTAAGAAGTGTTATTATTTAAATATCCATATTCATAGGTATTTTCGTATTTTGACACAAACATCAAAATTAGAATCTAGAATGTGTTTTTATTTTATCTAATAAGATTTTATTATTTACCACAAAAATTAACTTTTATAATTCATGCCAAAAGTTAACCTTTAACACATCAATTTAAAGTTAACTTCTCTCATCAACTACTCCAAAGACATCTTCGAACTCAACTCAAGAAGATTTAAGCCTTATCTATCTACTCTTAACCACCAAATCATGCCTTGTACGTGAAAAAACATGTAAACTTGCTTACTTGAGAGATGGAACTCTGTAGACTGCCTGGCAAATCAATTAAACTACTCCTCAAAGTTCATCATTAGGAGCTACTTTCCATATCAAGTGAAGAAAGAAACTTATGATAAGTGGAGAAACACCCTCGGCTTAACCAAATTTATGTGTGGAACCCTGACAGGTGAATCCTAAAAGTGCTTCTGTGTAAAAGTAGAAGTTGAAAAGCTTCTCCCAAACAGAAAATGGAAGTCATGGGCTTATGACTATTCAACTTCTGCTTAAAAGTAGTGATTAAAAAGACCAAACTAAACTGTTTGCAGTCACTTAGTCTAGTGGTGAAGTTTCTTTGTGGTTGTAAGAGAAGTCGGGAGTTCAACTCCTAATATATATCAATTACCGTTTACAAAAAAGAAGAAGACCAAACTAAACTACATCGATCGAATGAGTCAAACCATGAACAAACACCTTAATGGCCTGATTGCTTAAAAAATCATTCACATTAACAAACCACACTAGACCATCTTGAACAAGAATTTGGTTCTATTCAACTAAACGAACCATATATCTCTAAATAAAACGTTTGGTTCGATCATTTTTTATATCTTAAATTTTATATTCTAAATATCTTGTCCACAAGTAAAAAGGTCAAAAGGAAGAATAATATATGTATAGAAGTATATGACTTAATATATATCAAAACTTCTTTTGTTATATCTTAAAGAGAGTTAAGCTTTGGACATGTTAACAACTTAATATCTTGTACTGTGATTTCGTTACTTCATCCTCTGATCTAAAGTGGCTTAATTGAATAATTGATTGAACTAGTGATAAATGAGACAGTTCAATTTTTATTTTATTTTTTTGGTTTTATAAAATACTGACCTTACCTTAATATAAGCACCAATTGAACCACTTCATACCAATGATTCGACCACGTAAATCAAACCGGATTCACGATAGAGTGGATCATCGACTTTATTTTTAATATGGCTTGGAACGTGAAAGCATCCTCAATTCGTTGCATGATTTCCTGGAAAACAAGTTTTATGTCAAAGATGACTTAAATAGACCATTAAAAAAAAATCTTCAACAAGTTTGTATAAATGGAATTTTCTTAATCAACAATCGGAAGCTGTCCTTTAAATATTATTCTGGATGACATTTTTCTCCACCATTTTTAAGACCATAAAACTTCGTAATCACTAAAATACAAATCAAATTGTGGTTTCCAAGTTATCCAAGCAATACCTTGACATACTATGGAAGCACAAGTTGCACGTGTGATGAAGAAATTTCACAAATTATAATCCACCAGAAACGAGGATGGCAAAAGGAAGCCAATCAAAGCTCAATCTTGTGTGACAGGTTTGAAGAACTAGATTGATTTTTTAATCATATGACTAAGGATACGTTTGGTAACGATTATTAGAACCAGTTTATGAAAAAAAAAATGCTTATTCTAGAAAAATGGAACCAAACAGTTTTTTTTAAGTCAGATTATTTCATTAAGTTAGTTTTTTGTTTATGTATAAAAGCTGTCAAACAAGTTGATTATAAAAAGTTATGAAGACTAGTTTTTTTTTTAAACGTTGTTTATGAGAATAATCTATTTTTCTATAAACGTTACCAAACGCTACTTAAGTTCATAAATTTGATATCTTTTTTTTTTTCTTGTTGGCATTTAGATAGAAGAATAAAATGAAAATTCAACTCTTTATCAAATCTTGGGCCGTTCAACTGTATCCAAAATAGAAGATTTGAATATTTGATGTTGGATAATGTCCACGTACATCTAACTATGTCTAAAACAAATGAATAATATTGAAATAATCTCACAATGGGAAAAAAAAATGAATATGAGATTTTTGTATTTATACACAGATAGTCAATTGATTGAGTTGGATATCCATGTTTGTAATGCATCATGAAACATACAACATGAAGCGAAATACGAATTCAACATCTACTATCTGAATGAAACATACATTTGTTTTGCTAAATTTTCTATTTTAATCAATAGATTCCCTAAAGATTATTTTGAAGCATTTAATAGTCTTCAGCAGGATGATCCTCTATCTCCTCTTTTATTTATTGTGGTTACTCATATTCTTAAAAAAATGTTAACTCTAACTTCTCACAATAATCTGATTTCGGAGATTCAGTTACCTCATGAGAGATCTAATGTGGTTAATATACAATACATTGACGATACAGTCTCATTCCTTTCTTCTAGGCTTAAAATCAATTTTCATAAATTTTCGTTTACCGGAGATGACTCCTTAAGGTGCCATTGTTACATTGTAGGTTGTGAAAAAAAAATTACCAATTAAATATCTTAGACTTCTTTTACATTACAGGAAAACCGATTACACTGATTGGGCTTCAGTTTTAGACAAAATTTCTGCTAAGCTTTCTTCTTGGAAGGCTAGATACTTATCATTAGGAGGTAGATTTAATCTGGTGAATTCATTGTTGTCTGCCATACCAACATATTATCTTTTTGTTTTACACCTCTCAACAAGAATAGAGAAAGAGATAAATAGGCTCAGAAGGCATTTTCTTTGAAATTCATCTATGTCTCACAATAAGGGTTGTCATCTTGTTAAATGGAAAGCCTTGTGTCGTTTTAAGGATCAAAATGATTGAGGTATCATCAATTTAAAAAATTTCAACCTAACATTGAAATGTAAATTGCTTTGACAATTGTTAAAAGAAATGTCCAATCTCAAACGGCCTGAATTGTTAAAAGCCCGTTATTGCTCTCATTTACAGCTTGAGGCTCTTTTGAATAGTTCTACAGGCAAGGGATCTCCTTCATGGTCTGAAATTAGAAATTGTTTTCAATTATTAATTACTTTTCTAGATTTGAGGTAATTAATGGGAAAAAAAACTATATTCTGGAAAAATAAATGACTGGATGGTGAGTGTTTAAAATTTCGATTTCATGATCTTTATCATATAATAAACTAAAAGAAAGCTTCTGTTAAAAAAATCCAATCTCTGTATTAGGCAAACTGTTCTAAATTGTTTTGTCACTCTGGAACAACTATCAAAAATAATGATATGATTTAATCTCAATATGATACTTTTGTAGAAATTATGGATGAGCTCATATTGTCTTTTAATACTGATAACATTTATTGGGAACCATCTATTAACAAAGTTTTCTCAGTAAATTCTTGTTACCGATGCCTAAATGATGGTGGTACTATGTCTCCCTTCCACTCCAATATCTGAAAGAGTTGGACACCTATGAAGTTCAAAATTTTCACTTGGTTGATGGTTAATAATAAAGTTCTATCTAGGATTAACTTATACAAGAAAGGTTGGGTAGATCTTAAAAATTGAATTTCCTATGATGAATTGAGAGAGTCAACAACTCATATTTTTTTACAATGTCCTGCTGCATGCAATATTTAAAATTTCTTTACAACCAACACTTTATAACCTAATCTCTCTAATATCTCTGCTATATATATTGCATATTAGCAAAATAAAATATGGAATGCCTGCTACTGATTGGATTCTTCCGATCTCAACTATCCTTTAGTCGATTTGGAAAGAAAAAAACAATAAAATCTTTAAGAATAAATTTAAATCACCTTCTCTTATAATATATGATATTATCTCTACAATGACTTCTTGGATAAAAAACTTGAATGCAAGAATTAAGAGAGAGCCCCAATTACATTCCAACTCTTGTATGCAACAAGATTGAAATGAAGATAGAACATATATTACTAACTAGGAAATTACATCTTCTATTGGTATATCAATGAATCCAACCCAAGGAATGATTGTTCCTCCTCGAAATCCAAGTCTAGCCCAACTATTGTTTTCCCATACGATCCTCTATATCCAAAAGAAAGAACATCTGTTTGATTAAATTCTTATCAATCATTAAGTTAGTTTTTTGTTTGTGTATAAAAACTGTCAAATAAGTTGATTATAAAAAGTTATGAAGACTAACTTTTTTTTAAACGTTGTTTATGAGAATAATCTATTTTTTTATAAGTGTTACCAAACGCTACTTAAGTCCATAAGTTTGATATCTTTTTTTTTTCCTTTTGGCATTTAGATAGAAGAATAAAATGAAAATTCAACTCTATCAAATCTTGGGCCGTTCAACTGTGTCCAAAATAGAAGATTTGAATATTTGATGTTGGTTAATGTCCACGTACATCTAACTATGTCTAAAACAAATGCATAATATTGAAATAATCTCACAATGGGAAAAAAATGAAGATGAGATTTTTGTATTTATACACAGATAGTCAATTGATTGAGTTGGATATCCATGTTTGTAATGCATCATGAAACATACAACATGAAGCGAAATACGAATTCAACATCTACTATCTAAATGAAACATACATTTGTTTTGCTAAATTTTCTATTTTAATCAATAGATTCCCTAAAGATTATTTTGAAGCATTTAATAGTCTTCAGCAGGATGATCCTCTATCTCCTCTTTTATTTATTGTGGTTACTCATATTCTTAAAAAAATGTTAACTCTAACTTCTCACAATAATCTGATTTCGGAGATTCAGTTACCTCATGAGAGATATAATGTGGTTAATATACAATACATTGATGATACAGTCTCATTCCTTTCTTCTCCAGGAGCGCAAGTGTTAAATGTTAAAAGGATACTTTGTTGCTTCCAAGCTTGTTCTAGGCTTTAAATCAATTTTCATAAATCTTCCTTAACTGGTATAGGTGTATCAGATGACTCCTTAAGGTGCCATTGTTACATTGTAGATTGTGAAAAAAAATTACCAATTAAATATCTTGAACTTCCTTTACATTATAGGAAAACCGATTACACTGATTGGGCCTCAGTTTTGGACAAAATTTCTGCTAAGCTTTCTTCTTAGAAGGCTAGGTACTTATCTTTAGGAGGTAGATTTAATCTGGTGAATTCATTGTTGTCTGTCATACTAACATATTATCTTTCTATTTTACACCTCCCAACAAGAATAAAGAAAGAGATAAATAGGCTCAGAAGGCATTTTTTCTTTGAAATTCATCTATGTCTCACAATAAGGGTTGTCATCTACTTAAATGGAAAGCCTTGTGTCGTTCTAAGGATCAAAATGATTGAGGTATCATCAATTTAAAAAATTTCAACCTAACATTGAAATGTAAATTGCTTTGACAATTGTTAAAAGAAATGTCCAACCTCAAATGGCCTGAATTGTTAAAAGCCCGTTATTGCTCTCATTTACAGCCTGATGATCTTTTGAATAGTTCTACAGGCAAGGGATCTCCTTTGTGGTCTGAAATTAGAAATTGTTTTTCAATTATTAATTACTTTTCTAGATTTGAGGTAATTAATGGGAAAAAAACTATATTCTGGAAAAATAAATGACTGGATGGTGAGTGTTTAAAATTTCGATTTCATGATCTTTATCATATAATAAGCTAAAAGAAAGCTTCTGTTAAAAAAATCCTATCTCTGTATTAGGCAAACTTTTCTAAATTGTTTTGTCACTCTGGAGCAACTATCAAAAACAATGATATGATTTAATCTCAATATGATACTTTTGTAGAAATTATGGATGAGCTCATATTGTCTTTTAATACTGATAACATTTATTGGGAACCATCTGTTAACAAAGTTTTCTCAGTAAATTCTTGTTACCGATGCCTAAATGATGGTGGTACTAGGTCCCCCTTCCGCTCTAATATCTGGAAGAGTTGGACACCTATGAAGTTCAAAATTTTCACTTGGTTGATGATTAATAATAAAGTTCTATCTAGGATTAACTTATACAAGAAGGGTTGGGTAGATCTTAAAAATTGAATTTCCTATGATGAATTGAGAGAGTCAACAACTCATAATTTTTTACAATGTCCTGTTGCATGCAATATCTAAAATTTCTTTACAACCGACACTTTATATCCTAATCTCTCTAATATCTCTGCTATATATATTGCATATTAGCAAAATAAAATATGGAATGCCTGCTACTAATTGGATTCTTCCGATCTCAACTATCCTTTAGTCCATATGGAAAGAAAGAAACAATAAAATCTTTAAGAATAAAATTAAATCACCTTCTCTTATAATATATGATATTATCTCTACAATGACTTCTTGGATAAAAAACTTGAATGCAAGAATTGAGGGAGAGACCCAATTACATTCCAACTCTTGTATGCAACAAGATTGAAATAAAGACAGAACTAATATTACTACCAAGGAAATTACATCTTCTATTGGTATATCAATGAATCCAACCCAAGGAATGATTGTTCCTCCTCGAAATCCAAGTCTAACCCAACTATTGTTTTCCCATATGATCCTCTATATCCAAAAGAAAGAACATCTGTTTGATTAAATTCTTATCAATCAATTCTGATTTTTTGATTTGATACTTTCGTATTCTATTTAGGTGAACTTGTTTAGTTGCATTTCTTCCATGGAAGGTTTATAATATTTTAGACATCTGATTGATTTTTGGACTCTTGATGGTAGCCTCATAGCCTGAGGCATTTATATAATACATGCTCACCGTTTCCAAAAACATCCACCATCCGAATACTGAACTCACATGTTCATCTACAAAACCTGGTAAGAAGTCGAAAAACTAGCAAATCAAAATGATCAGCAAAACAAGAGGTTTGCTGACAATGAATTTCCACCGAGTTAAGTAGGCTCTTGTCGTACGGAAAAACAGGTTCCTTATGTCTTATGATAGTCAGAATCATCGAATTGCCAACAATGAATTTCTAGAATGGTTTAAATACACCACATAAATAAAGCTTCATATGCATATTTTGCTCCTAAGCATTTGAATACCACAGCACACTTTACGAGTTCCTGTTGCCGATATCACATACTCTTTCAGATGAATTACAAGCAGCAAAATTAGCTCAACTTATTACTACGGATTACAAGCAGCAGAATTTGTATTGGTAAGGCAATAGCATACTCATTGAGCCAGGTTGCCATGTATTTGGAGATTACATTGTTCTGCTAGTCATTTTCCTTTTCGACATCCACTTGCTTATCATGAACCTAGGGAAAAAACTACCTAGATCAGGACATGACAAGATGCACGTTGTTGGCTTCAATGCTGTATGACATCATAAACAAAGCAAACACATGAGATAGTTCGGCATATAGAATAACTGATTTAGCATTTGTCACTTCATTCTCTGGGTATAGCGAAAAAAGAAAAGACAAACAATCTCAGCGTGACTAAGATTATAAATATCAGTTGTACCAGTAGCTCTTTGTTCATTCTAGTGAAGAAAACAAATCTAACTTTGCAAAACAATCAAAAGAGGCTAAATGATAAAAATTTGGAAAATAGATACCAGACAAATAAAAAATTAACAGCAATAAGATAAAAATGACAATAATGTCGATATTACCCTTAAAAGAATATAAAGGAACAAATTTCCCCTTTCCTCCCAACCAAAACAATGCATGATAAGATATGCATCTAAAGATCTCCGTAAGATGTTAGAGAAGAAACTAATAACCGGCTTGTTCCTAGAGATGGAATTGGACCGGGTCGAGTCGGCCCGACCCAAAAAAACAAAGGCCCGACCGAACCTAGACTGGGTCGGGCCAAGCCATAGGTTGGAGTGGGCCGGGCCATAGGCTGAACAGGGCCGGACCAGGCCGGGCCATAGGCTGAACAGGGCCGAACCAGGCCGGGCCCATGTTGACAAGTCATGGGCCCAACACGGCCCATGGCCCGCTAGTGGGCTGGGCTGGGTCGGGCTAGTCCACAGTCCATGGTGTTTCTTGTATGTTTTTTTTTTAATATACATTTTTTTTACAAGCGGGCCGACCCGACCTAGCCTGTTTTCACGGGCCAAATTGGACCTAGTAAACTGGCCTTCGCAGGCCTGAACTTTGGACCTAGCATGGCCTACAGCCCATGACGGGTCTAACCCGGCCCGATTTCCACCTCTACTTGTTCCTAGGCAACTGGGAAAAAAAAACTTTTGCTCCTGACACACCTGTGTACCTACGTCACAGTCTGCTACATATATCACAAGCCATCATTGGTGCCATAAGGAATTTTCCAGATCAGGTTCCATTGTCTTATTGACCTACTATGAAACATGGTACTTCTAGATTTCATTGTGTACATATTTGAATATTTGATGTTTTCCTATAGAACAACTATTCCTTGATCCCACAGCTAACAGACAAGAAGAATCCATTTCCTAACCATGTCTAAAAATTTGCCTGTATTTCCGGATAGATATCAATTACATCATGTAAAGTATGCTAAATTGAATATCGTTATACTTACAAATATTTTTGAATATCAGATTGACGTCATTTACTATCTTTTAAATGGTTAATTAAAGCACAATTAACTAAGAAAACTGAAATGTGCTCCAAGATGCACAATTACTATAAGTAAACTAATACTCAAGTACAAGTACAATGGGTAAAGTACTGATACTGTGCTTCAATACACTATCAAAACAATATTGTATTAACACTGGTGTCTAAATTAAGTTAAACTAATGCTTCATTGTTGTATACCGTTCCTGTGGTAGATAGAATGTTTGACATGAATTGAGTACAGAGATATATAGAAGCATGCTTATCAACGTACTCTGACCATTTTGAATCCTGCTCGTGAGAAGAGTTGTATTCATGGACCATGTCATATGGTGCTTGTATGTGATGTTTGAAATCCATGTCCAATTATCCATGCTTTCTAGTTCCAATGCTTCAAAAATAATGAATAGATGGTTTGGACTAGAAATAACTAGAACGACATCCAAAGGTTAGTCAGAAAAACAATTCTAGTAGGAAGCTGTTGAGATGACACTCAAATCAATGGAGGCTAGTAGAAATAATAGTCCACAAAAGTTAAGTAGTAAATTTGCAAATAGATAACTCGTAAGAAATTCCAAATCTCATAAAATAAATTCAAAAGCATCAATGATTTTTACCTTTGCAGGGCTACCATAAATAGTAGCCAGCTCCCTCTTCACACAAGATGGCAAGTAAAATGCTGCCGTATGGATCTGGCAAAACAGATTCCAATTTCCATTATAAGTAATTCATGATCATAAACCATTATCTGAAAACTACCTTTGACCAATTGGGAATCAATAAATCAACAAAAACTTTAACCAAATTTTTTTTGTGAAAACACTTGAGATAGAAGAACAAGGCGTTACATCCCATGAAAGACCATCCAGAGGGTATGCTTAAAACGTACAATAGAGCAACCTTAATAAACAAAAAATTGATCTTCTAATATAATATGAGATTATAACTATAATTTGAAGATTAGCGGGGGGGCAAGGTGGAAAGAGTGTTTACTAAAACCATCCAAGTAGACATCAGTCATTCCCTCTTTCTCCAACTAGACCTAGCTAGAGTATTCATACTAAGGTAGTAAACTGATGAAGTTTGAATAAGCCATACTAAGACCAAACTCACGTAAGAATGTCACTTCCAGTCATCAAATGCAAAGCTCCTTATTCTGTTCCATACCATTTTACATTGCAATCCATGAGGAAGTAAAAGACATTTTTTCCTTGCCACAACTTTCACCAACCATTTGCAGCTACAAACTATAGGCATATCCCAGGTGATAAGATGCCCTTCGCTGCTGACGCAAAGGCTAAAATCTGTTAAAAAGGCATGCCTAAGCCTTGTGCAGTGCTTTCAAAATGATATTTTTTGGAATACCCTTTTGGCTATATGGACCTAATAGACACTGTCATGCCTTCAATTATATATATTTTCTTGGAGTTCTACTTTATCAGTGGCTGTGTGGGGTACTGATGATTTCTGATATGTAACCATCAGTTGCATTTGGTATGACCCAACCCAAAGGCAGACACTATGGCATTGAAAATGGCCCACACAAAGATAGTATGATAGATACATGGATGGTCTTTTTAAAATTTATAATATTGCTATTGATTTCTAACCAACATGGAAACAAGGGTTACAGACTTATTACACATACAACAGGCAATCCTATTTGTCTTGTTTCAGCTTTATTTAATACTGAAGAAAACAAGACGCCTATTACTTAACCATTAAGTTCACCACTTCACAGAAGAAAGATCTATTACTTAGCATGGCTACCCCCAATAATTTCATGTGTCGGGAAAATATGTGTTCTTTAAAGAAATCTCTAATTTCAAATAAAGGTGCTTATTTAGAATCATGTTTGCCAAATTGTCAATAATTATGGATGTCTATTTGAAAGAAAATTGAGCCAAAGGCCTAAGGCAACACAACTTTCTTTCAACATTAAGAGAAAGAGAAGTCGAAAGTGCCTTTTTTATAACATAGTGATGATGGAAATAAGCCATCAGACATAACTTTGATGAAATGAAAACTGAAGCAAACCACACCTAAGAAAGATGATATTTTACCCAGAGTACAACCCTTTATACGGGAGAATATCTCTATTTTATCAAAAAATCAATTAAAAAAGGTACCTCAGAATTGTAAAATTGTAGCTCTCTGTTGGAGTTAACTTCCGCTGTCTGCTTCTCAATAGGATTTACTGGATTCAGAAAATCCACCGGTTGACCGCCCTTGGCGCATAACAAAAATCCAATTACACCACTGCATATATGACAAAAGAGTTCCCATGTAATGTAAGAGTTATGTAAAACACATCCAATCACACTGAAATACAATTCTGATACTTGAACTTGAGATATTGACTAACAAATCTCTTTTGCTTAAAATAATTTATTCGTAGAAATAGATAGGAACATCCTAAACTTTATTTTAAAAACAGTTTAAGTTGTGTCCATCGCTGTAACAAGAATACAAATTTCGGATATGAGATAGTGAATTTCAAAAATGATGGCATGCATAGAACTTGTCAGCTCGGGCAATGTAAAGTGAGTCCATTATGGTATTACATGCTAGAATCAATGAAGAGATGGCTCTATCTATAACCTATTAGCCTTTCCAAACAAAACAGGGTGCAGCAGCTAAGGGTGGTGTCACAGACCATCCACAGACAGTGAATTCCATAAAATGATGGCACACATAGAACATGTCAGCTTGAGAAACATGGAAGTCTTCATTTTGGTGTTAAATGCTAGAATCAGCAAAGGCTTTATCTATAACTCATTAGCCTTTTTCAGATAAAACTGGGGGTAAAACTGGGGGTGGTGCAGCAGCTAAATACATGATCACAGATCATCCACAAACCATGATGATGCCTGAATACCTATTTTTCCAAAAGTGTAAATAAATGACTGCTGACATATTATATTTTGAAGAAAACACCAACTGAGGTATACTTACATCATGTTGGTCCACAATATAAGCAAGCAAATCTTACAGATCAGGCAACTGTTCATGGCTCAAGCATATGAATTGACAAATCATCATGTTCACAAGGCCCAATAGAATGTAGCTAGAAGCATCTTTTAGGAATGGCATTACAAAGGTAACATTTTTACACAGTTCCACTAGAAGACTAAAGTACCTAAATACCTTGGGTATGTAGGAACATTTGTCCAAGCGTAATGCACAGAGCCCTTAAAGACTTCGTTGCAAATTGAGAGCATGTCTTGGATCAGATGCGTGTGCAGCCACATGCTCTCAGCCTGATTGCACAGTACACCACCAGGCTTCAATGCCCTTGCAACAGTCTCAAAAAATGGCTTCTCCACAAGTTCCTGAGCTGGGCCTGATTTGGATAAAGAGAAATAGGACAATAGAATGCAGATGAAATTTTTTTGACAAATTACAATCAAATGGAAAGAAACTAATAAGATGTCCATATTGACACATTTATAAATGTAACATTCAAATTCACAACTTTTTTAGAATTTGGGCATGTGAATCAGCACAGAACTTACACTAACAAGTTACATGCTCAAAAAACAGAACTGTAACTATGCTGATAGGCAATGTTCTACTCAGATTATATCACTGATACATAATAGAAGATCTTAATCACCTTTCAGTTTGCGTATTGTGATTAAGAGCATGTGTTTAAACTTGTGGTTCGGTCCCTATATACCCTAAGTACATGACAATAAACCATCACTACGCCTTTGTGATCCATTACAAATCCTTTTAGCAGAAACCAAGGTTTTGATAATGTGGCAGGCACTTCTTTTTTTAAATAGAAGGTTGACAGGATGTTCACCATCTACTCATTACAAGGTCTTGATCAAGAATGGCAAGCTGAACCATCCCTCAGTGGAGGAGAGAACTTAACTTTTGTTTACTGTGAATGAGATAAGTTACAGAAAATATTTGTTCCAAAAACACAGCCTTCTTACTAAAAAATATCCAAAAAGAAACTGAAATTTCCTAGATTCCATGTCAGCAGGACTTGCATCTAATCATAAGGCATCGCCTCCCTTATGATTGTAAAGAACCAGTCAACAAGTCATCAAGTAAATTGTTTTTGCAGAAATTCCCTAAACAAAAAATGATGCTATTGAAATATTCAGAAAAGAAGAAAAAGGTATGGAATGCAGTTTTTGTAGATAAATTCCAGATGTACTGCCTAAACCCTCTAAGGGTGATATGGTGCAACATAAAAAATTGACAATCTTACTCCCACTACATGTTGCAAGAGAAAACCATTTTTCATGCTCGATTAGTTTGTTGAACACAAGAAAGCCTTTTAGATTTGCAACATACCTATTGGATCAGATGAATCGATAATAATTGCATCATATTTTCCTTCTGGTGTTTGTTGTAAAAATTCAACAGCTGCAAAATTAAGAAAGATATAAATCTCAAAAATAGATAATATTAAGTACCATTTAGCATGCATTGGGGCATTGGTAACAGAATAATAAGGTGAAGGACCATTCCGGATCAGGATTTGCACCCACATATGTTAAATGATTGACTTAGAGTATTTGTGATGTTTTCTGCATACCATCGCCAACATTGAGTTGTACCCGTGGATCATCAAATCCAACAGACAGATTAGGGAAGAATTCCTTACAAACCTAATGAGTGAAAACATAAGTCAGAACTCTCTTAAGTGTGACTTAAAATCTACAAGTAAATACCAACCAAAAGTATATATGGGAACAACAAGCAATCTTACGTCTATAACCAACTGATCTATCTCACAGATATCCATGAGCTCCACAGAACTGTGCCGAGAAATTTCTCGAAGCACCCCACCATCACCTCCTCCAACCACCAATACCTGCATTATGGTGCCTCATTGAGGGCAGCTACTGTGAGGCTAATACCACTGAAAATTTTAAAAAAAAAAAGAAGCTCCATTTTGTAGATGATGATAATATGAGAAAGACCAGAGAAGTGAAAGAGTAGGCAAACATATAACTTCCATGCATTTATAGGAGATGATGTAACTCTTCAAAGTTAGAAGTGATAATCTAAATCTTATCACTATATCTAAATCTTCTTATATTTATACAATACTACTTAAACACTTATAATTTTTATATGTGATTAACTAACAGTGCTCCTATAATTTCTTCTGAACTTCCAGTGCTAAAATTTCAAAATCACAATAGCAAAAGATTCAAGGTCGTCCTAAGTAAACTTACAAAACCTGCATTAAGGTTTTTTGCTGTCTACTATCTCAGAAAAAGAAATTGGCAAAAAATAAATATTATACATGAGTCAAATACCACAACTTTTTAAGTTTATTCTTTCTGTTTAAAGTGTGACCAGTAAGCAATCGCTTTGAGACATAAAACATTAAGGAAATAAAAACTTAAAACAGTATTCACAGAAAATAAGTAACTAGTGACACATATACAAGTTGGTGAGTTTGAAAAATAGCCAATGGTGGAAGAAATTTCTTTCTGATAACACTTTCACTTGTATCACAAAAAATGTGTCATTAGGGCGTGATATTACATTTTTTGGTGATGGAATTGAACAAAGAGGAAGATGAGCTATCATCTCTTGGTACGCACATTCATCCTTTTCAGTCAATTGGACAATGCCGTCAAGCACAAGCACCTTCCCGTAAGTTGAGGACTGAAAGAACAGCAGTCAACATTAATATCATAAAAATAAGGACAACAGTGATTTATACCATGGTATTAACTGAGCTGACATAAAAAAAAGGGAAAAAAGAAAGAAAGAAAACGAAGGTGACCAACAGAAAGATCAAGAATACAAATATAAAATGAAGTTTCTGGATGAATGGCAGACCTGAAATATCAATATCTCCTGATAATCAGACTTTCCCTGATATAAGATCTCCTCAACCTTGATTGAATGAGCCTCTCCTATATAATAAGCAAGTTCACGATTAGCAAAGGAAACAATAATCACAAATGTTGGATCTGGAAGGAAGAAAAACAGAGTAACTGTTGTGTCGAGTGGTGAAGAAGAAAACAGGAATACGAACGATGCTCACATCCCAAGCATCCAAACCCTCCCCCACAGATGAACCTCACATGAAACCCTAGATCTGGAGAGAAGAGGGAGGAGTTCTCTCCATACAATTGGA
>JAMKQA010056926.1:0-18854 GCA_024699735.1 Posidonia australis
TATCCATAAAGCAAATAAAAAATAATTATTTGGGTTTTTACCTTACACCCAAGAGAGAAGCCTATCACCTTACAACTTCAAGCCCCAATCCTTGCAGGCTTTCCCCCAAGCCTCCTCTGAACCTTCATAGACTCCAGCAACCCATGCAACAACCAAAAACTCCAAGAATCAGTGCATGTATTCAAGGGAAGAAGGAAAAGAAGAAGGAGGAGGAGGAAGAAAGCTCACAACCAAGATTACCTCTTTCTCCTCTTGAATTCTCTCCCTTGGAAATCTATGGAATCACCCTCAAACATCCCAGGAACAAAGAAGAAGAGAAGGAAGAAAAAACCCCGAGAGACCCCCTTGCATGCACATATAGGATGTAGAAGTTTCTAGATGCAAACTCAGGGTGTTATATGCACTTGAGCATGCATTTAACATAAGACACACCACATGTTGCACTTAACACCTAAACAAACCAGAAATTAGCATTCTAGGCATTGAACGTAGGATTCATTGCATCTATCATAAGACACAAGCCTGCCAACGTCTAATTCCCTAGAAATCTAGATGATCACAATTCAGGTGTAAAACATTGCTAGTTTTGCGTCTAACATTAAACACTTGCTATTCAACATCCAACACACTCAAATTTTAAAATAAATATCTAGCCTAAATTGCTACCAAAAATTTTGGTAGTTACATCTATAGAAACAAGCTTTTCATTTGTGGCTTGCAATCAATTGTTGGAATTCACATAATCTATAGCTTATAAAAGCATCATCAAGTCATCAACCCTTTGTCCTATGTCCTCACTGAATAAGTATACCACATAATAATATGAAATAGCTAACCTCTTTTGTTTGTTTGATCTTCTTAGATGAGTCTCTCGATTCTCACTAAAAACCTGAACATGTAAATCAATGATAGGCTCTTCATCTAGTTGTTCATGTGGTTGTTTGTGAGTTTGTGTAATTACCTCTAGAGTGTCATTCATTGAAATAACAAGTGGTAAATACATCTGAGTCTCTTAAGTAGGAACAACATTAACATCCTTAGAATCTTAATAAGGAACAAGGTCTTCCCAAGACTCTTCAAAAACATAATCCTTAAGTATATTCGTACGAGCACAATCATCCTATAAGAAAATCGCTTTGTTAGTTTCAACTATCTTTATAGTATGTGTCAGACAGTAAAACTTGTAACTTCTTGACCTTTGTGGATAACTAATGAAGTATCCACTAACTGTTCTTAAATCTAGAGACTTTCTTGTGGGTTATAGATTTTAACTTCAATTGAGCATCCCCAAATGTACATGTAATCTAAAGAGGTTTCTTATTTATCCATAACTCATGGGGAGTTTTTTCTATGGTTTAAGAAGGAACCTTATTTGGAATATGCACTACTGTCTTTAAAGCTTTACCCTACATTGAAACTGGCAAAGTCTAATAGCTCATCATAAATTTGGTCATTTCCTTCAGCGTTCAATTTCGTATTTCAACAATCCTATTCATGTTTTGCTTGTTATTATGTACTGAGGTACTATACTGTTTTCCTTAAAAAAACTGTATAAATGGTCTTGGCATCTGTCACATCTTAGTGTGTCCACCATAATATTCTCTACTGTTATCTTATCAGCTAACTAACTTGATAGGTTTTTTGAATTGTTTCTCTACCTCTAATTTGAAATTCTTGAAAACTTAGGAACTTCAAATTTTTCATAATTGAGATAAAGATAAATGTATTTAGAATAGTCATCGATAAAGGTGACAAACTATTTCTAACCTCTAAAACATGGGTTAAAAGGACCACAATCATTTGTATGAATTAAATTTGAAGTTGCTTCACATCTCGTAGCATGTTTTTTGTATATGTTGATTATTTTTAACTTTACACAATCAACATAGGCTTCAAAATCAATAAAATCTAATGATCCCAAATGACCATCTTTTACAAATTTATTCACCTTCTTTTGAGATATATGTCGTAGCCTTTGCTGCCATAGGATATTTGAATTATCACTTATTTTGTTCTTTTTATTCGTACATACTAGAGATACTATAGATTCAAAATTAGAAAAGACATTTAATTTAAATAATCCATCAATACTAGCTGTACCAATGTGAATATTTTCCTTAATTAAAGACATTCTTGAAACATTAAACAAAGTACTACAATTGTTTTTAACTAACTTCACTTTAGATATTAAGTTTCTCTAAAAAGATGGATTATAAAAATAGTCTCTTGAAATTAGCAGTTCTAGGCTCTAAGATGATTATGTTATCTCTCATTAACTTTATGTGTGAATGCATCCAGTTTCTCATGGTCATGAACCGTTCACGCTTAGTTGGAGCTTGCCTTAACAAAATGTCCTATAAAGTGGTTGAAATGTACATAGTGGCACCTGAGTCAATCCACCAGTTGGAATTGGGGACAGAGGCTAGATTTGATTCATGACATTCAATAGATACAATGTTACCTAAATTCTTCTTCTCAAGCTATTTCTCATATGTTACACAATCATTCTTAAAATAACCAAATTTCTCGCAAAAATAGCACCTAACTTTAGGATCCGTTTGGTAAAGCTTTTCAAATAGTCAAGTTTTGAACTTAAGTGTAGAAGCTAACTTCTAATTGGAAGTAGTTATACTCCTGCATCTAAAAATATAAAGGAATCACTATTCTAAAAGTTTTTTGATTCTAAGAAGCTGGTAGTTTTTAGAAGTTGTTTGGTAGAATTGTTAGACCATTGTAACATCTAGGAGAAGCTACATGCTCAAAAGTAGTCTAAAAGCTCTACTAAAAGGACCCTCAGTGATGGACTTATCAACCATACTAACCTTGTGTTTTTTCTTAGAATTCTTCTAAACTTTCTTTTCCTTAGTTGCATGGCCCCTAGATTCATGAGTTGTCTAAAGCTCAAAAGTTGTCTAAAAGCTCTACTAAGAGGACCCTCAGTGATGGACTTATCAACCACACAAACCTTGTGTTTTTTCTTAGAATTCTTCTAAACTTTCTTTTCCTTAGTTGCATGGCCCCTAGATTCATGAGTAGCCAAATTTGTAGAGTGGCTTACGACGTTCACTTTGTTATTGGCTTGTCTTTCTTCTTCACGAGCATACTTGGTTATAAGCTCAGTAATAGACTATTCATCCTTATGTGTATTGTAGGAAGCCTTAAAAAGGTCATATTTAGCTTGTAATATCTTTAAGATGAAATGGACCAAGAAAGAATCTATAATAATACTCTTGGAATCATTGCATAGTCATGATATATTTCCTTATGTTTCACTTTCTTGCATGGTGCATAGAAGTGAACCTCTTAATCAGGACTCCTACCTTAGCTTTATCAGATTCAACAAACTATTGTTCAATTGTATCAAGATAAAATGTAGCCAAGTTTCAAAAGTCATAGGACCCTTATTATCTTAGACACATGTTGTAGCATATATGAAATAGACAATCTGTTGGATCTTTCTCATTTTTTCTATTGTAGGAACAACAAATACTTGAAAACAAATGTCTTAGTCCTTTAAGCTCAAATGAAACAGTAAGGCATCCTTCTACTCTTGGAAATCTGTATCATTCAACAACAGTATTTAAGCCAAATTTGTGTTAAAACTACAAAATAATCATCCACATAAGAAAACTTTATATAAACATGTAATCAAAATAAAATACACATGTTTTAAGTTAACAATAGCATTATTATGACTCTATATCGGCAAATGAAATAATATGCCAGTAGTTAAGCATCATGGAACTAATTTTGTTTGCATACATATCTATCACATGGTAACATTGGATACCTGAGTGTTCCATGTTAATTAAGTATACAAACAAAAAATATTTCACCCATTTAAATATAAGCATAACAATTTACATTGATGGAAGTCTATTAATCTAATTTATCTAAATGTAATTCGAAACACCAACCTTATTAGGTTTAAAATTTCAAAGAAAATTTATTCTAAGCTTAATGTAATTAAAATAATTAACCCTTCGTACTTTGTAACGCTCCTAATTCTCATAATAATTTAAAACAATTTAAATCACAGGAAATTAAAAGCAAAATAGAATCATCAATTACCAGGAACTTGTGTGTGCGGCTACGAGACTCCAGATTATGTGCACTATACTAAAACTCATCTACATGTCTGCACTTGCAACCCAAAACCATGAAGAAAGTGTGAGTGACAAAAGTCACTAAGCACGCACCCTACGAAAACAATGGAAAACAAATATATATTAACTTTTCCTTAAAATCATTTCGCAAATCATTTTCTCCAAAACCACAGAAACTGACCAATTAGGCCCAACAGGCCGAAAATCACAACAAACGTGGCCTACACTGGCCAAAACGACAAATAGGGCCCTACGAGTCCAAAACCTCAAATGCCATGACCAACTAGCTGATTGTACATCTCGCTGCATGGTCAGTAACATCCCTTTTCATGTTAGGCCACCAAAAGTTCCGCTTCAGGCCTTGGTACATCTTCATACTCCTAGGATGAATAGTGTACCTAGATCGATGCACTTCATCGAGCAATCTCTGCCTGGCCTCCTCATATTAGGACACATGCAGACACACATCATACCTTAGCTCCCTTTATGCCCTAACAGAGAAATGAGGCTCTCCACCAGCATCCAGCTTCCTAAACACAGCTTGAACAAATGGATCTAGTTGTTGACAGGTGACAATAAACTTTATCAGCTTGAGGCGAATAGATAGGTTGGCCACCCAAACACTAACAGTCCCCCAAGCTTGCCGCTTTGACCTGTAGCTCATTAGATCCTCCAGCATGGTCCACTCCTTGACCATTAGGCTCATCATCACGTGTGTATGGCAACTCAAGGCATTGATGACCACGTTGGCCTTCCTTGGGTGGTAGGACAAGCAGAAATCATAGTCCTTCAGATACTCCATCCACTGACATTGCCTCCAGTTGAGGTCACTTTGCATGAAGATATATTTCAAGCTCTAATGATCGGTAAAGACCTCAAACTACTCTCCATACAAATAGTGTTGCCAAAGATTGAAAGTGAACACTACAGTAGCCATATCTAAATCGTGGGTTGGATAGTTCTTCTCATGATCCTTCAGCTGACACGAAACATATGCGATGACATTGCCATGCTGCATCAGAACACACCTCAACCCAACACCATTGGTGTCACTATATACAGTGAAGCCACCACTTCTAGAAGGCAGGGTCAACACAATGGCAGAAACTAGACAAAGTGTCAACTCTTGGAAACTCACCTCACAAATCTGGTCCCAACAAAGCGGAACCCCCTTCCTGATCAACTCTGTTAGAGGCACGGCTATGGAAGAGAAATCCCTGATGAATCTCCTATAATAGCCTGCCAGACCCAAAAACTCATGACCTTCACCACAGTCCTAGATCCACTCTAATGCCTTCTTTAGAAATCAAATGGCCAAAGAACATAACCTCACTCAGCTAGAATTCACACTTAGAGAATTTGGCGTACAGCTGATGATGCCTTAGAGTATCCAAAATCGCCCTCAGATGCAAGGCATGAGTCTCTACATCAGGGGAGTAGACCAACACGTTATCAACAAAAGCCACAATGAACTGGTCCAGAAAAAGGCTAAAAATCCTGTTCATCAAATCCATAAATGCAGCTTGTGCATTGGTCAAGCCTAAAGGCATGACTGTAAACTCGTAATGGTCGTACCACGTCCGGAAAGTAGTCTTCTAAATGTCTTAGTCTTGTATCCTCAACTAGTGATACCCTCACCTCAGATCAATCTTCGAGAACACAGATGCAGACTACAACTGGTTGAACAGGTCATCAATGCAGGGCAGGGGATACTTGTTCTTCACCGTAATCTGGTTTAACATCCGATAATCTATACACAACCAAAGCAAACAATCCTTCTTACGGACAAACAAGACAGGCGCTCCCCATGGAGACACACGTGGCCTAATAAACCCCTTGTCCAGCAACTCCTGCAACTGAGTCTTGAGCTCTCGCAACTTCGCTGGTGTCATGCGATTGGGAGGCTTTAACATAGTACCAAAACTGAGGATCAGATCAATCGAGAACTCTACTTCCCTATGAGGTGACATACTAGGCAAATCGTTAGGGAAAACGTCGAGATATTCACACACCACAGAGATGTTGTGAACACCCAACTCAAGAGAGGTGGAGGTAACTATACATGTTAGATACCCCACGCAACTCCAGACCAAAGACTTATAAGCATTCATAGCCGAAATGACAAGCTTAGGCTCACCTTGACACCCACCTTGCACAAAGAAAGATCCACCATCAGGAGACCCAAAATAAACTCTCCTCCGAGCATAGTTTATCAAAGCGGACTGTTGCGCCAACCAATCCATGCCGACTATCACATCGTACTCCTGCATGTCCATCACGATCAGGTTGGTGTCAAACTCTCTGTCGTTTAGTGTCAAGTCAACAGACCGCAGATACCTCCATGCCAAACTGTGCTCCCTCAGTAATGTGACCATGTTGAGATGAAAGGCCTGTTTAGCTAGTCTCTCTGCCAACTCTGCCGTAAAAGACTTAGAGACAAAGGAGAAAGAACTCTCTGAGTCAAACAACACTTTAGCCATCCGGCCAGCCACAATAAAAGAACTTGATGGCCAAGCAAAAAAACACCACATCCATACAATCAGGCAAATGTCTAGGTTGCAAAGATATTATAATAATCACAAAGGGCCACAAAACCAACTAATCATCCTTACCCTCAACTACATCTCTCGAAGTCCTAGTGCTTGGAGCTATAATAGTAAACACCCATCCCCTAGTCAAATGCTGCACCGTACTTCCAACCTTCTTAGGCTATTCTGGGCAAGATCTCTGAACGTGTCCCACCTTTCCGTAGTTATAGCACACCATCGAGGTTGAAGGCTGCCGAGGATGAGGACAATATGCAACGATGTAGCCCACCTGACCACAGTTGAAACATTGGTTCCTACCGAGAGCACTAGACCCTGTCTGACTGATGTCAACTCCACTACTCCTAGTAAAACTTTGCTGGCCTGCAAAGGAAACATTGGACCTCCCTTTCTGCTTATTCTCTAGGCTACCAAAATTACTAGCACTTGGAGGACTAGAGAAAGAGAATCGGGAGGTAAAAGAGGACTTACCCTTCCCTTTAGGACGACTCTCCAAATACTTTTGATGCTCTTCCTTGAAGCGATAACCATCTCAACCATGTCCTCCACAGTTTGGCACTGATAACCCAACACCTTCACCCGTAGCCGTGGGATCAAGCCATCCAGAAACCTCTGCATTCGCTCTTCCTTAGACTCAAAGGCAGGAGTGAAATGTTTCAAATGGGCGAATTCAGTCTCATACTCAAGCACCGACATCGTACTCTACTCTAGACTCTGGAAATCTTGACGAAGCTGCTCCTTCACATGAGAGGGAAATACTTATCATAGAAGGTCGCCTTGAAATCCTTCCACTAGATGCTGACAGTGACTAAGTCTGGGAATTTCAAGCGCCTCACAGACTTCTACCACCTATCTGCCTCACCATCTAGTAGATAAGTCGCTAGCCGCACTTAATGCTTCTCTAAGCATGCCATGCTCTCCAGCATCTTCATCACCTTCTCTAGCTAGGCCTCGCTCTCCTCAGCACTAACCTTGCCCTTGAATGACGGTGGATGAAGCTTCATGAATTAGCTCAGCCACGGGTCGCTCGACGTCTTATTGGCACTACTCTTGCTGAAGGCATAGGAGCACTACTCTTGCTGAAGGCATAGGAGATCCCATGTGCCAAGTTCCACAATTCAGCACTAACCGCCTTCCATCCACCCACATTCTCTTGGTGTTCGGATTCCTCAATAGGGGCCTTGCCCTTATGACCATGAAGAGGCATCCTACAAGGAGAGAGGCAAAACACCTGGACCATAGACAAATCAACCAGAAAACCATAAAGAGAACCAAGTGCAGACTCTACCATGCATGCAAACCGATAGAGTCTCTAGACCGGACACCCTAGGCTAGTGCAACCTAGTGAACCTGGTGCTCTGATACAAGATCTGTGACGCCCCCAATTCCTATAATAATTTAAAACAATTTAAATCACAAGAAATTAAAAGCTAAATAGAAAGATCAACTACTAGGAACCTGTGTTTGCGACTACGAGACTCCAAACTATGTGCACTATGTTAAAACTCATCAACATGTCTACACCTGCAACCCAAAACCACGAAAAAAGCATGAGTGACAAAAGTCACCTAGCATGCACCCCACAAAAATAGCGGAAAAAAATCTATATTAATTTTTCCTTAAAATCATTTTCTCCAAAACCACTGAAACTGACCAACAAGCCCAATAGACCAAAAACCACAACAAACGCGGCCTACACTGGCCAAAACAACAAATAGGATCTTACCAGCCTAAAACCACAAACGAGGCCCTCAATGGCCAAAACCATACACAATGAGTCAAGAAGCCCGATGCCAAGCAACCAACTCTAGCCTCAAGCAGTCACCAAGGTGCACTGCACTACCACGATGTGCCATCTTGTGTAGGAGTCGCGTCGTTCCATGATTCTCCCACCTGGAAAACCCTCACAAAGCCAAATCTTTTGGGAAGGCAGTCCTGTCTCTCAGGACGCTACCAGCTACAGGGCAGGTGTCCCACTCGCATTGGCCACCATAGGGTACGTTTCCTCACAGTGTCCTCCACAAGGTGCTTAGGAGGGAGTGTCATACCTCCACACTCGACAACACTCGAGCCTCAGTGCTCACAGGGACAACAGGAGTATCATACCTCCCTGTCATGTCACAAGACACCTCAACCTGCGAACCACAACAATAGCCTCGAGACGTCAAGGAGTCTCATACCTCCAAGACCAGACAACCCTTAGTCTCAGGTATCTCGGCCCCCCATCCTCAACAAGGAAGACGCACCCGATCACCCGAAAATGTCGTCAAATTCTCTGGTCCCAACGAAATAATCCCACGGTGTCTCGGCCAGCACACAAAAAACTAGTGTAGACACTCCGATTTTGCAGTCACTTGACGACAAGCTCCTTTAGAATATGCTCTGGTTGCAACTACCACCCCTAAATCCTAACTCCATCAAAACCATAAACCCTTAAGCCCACTCAAGCCCATATAAGCCCATTGGCCCACTTAAGCCCACTCTAACTTAATCCAAGCAAAAACCACTAATTAAAACCAAATAAAATAAAATCCACCTAAATCCATTTAAAACCCTAATTAATCAAGTAAAACCCTAATTAAAACAAAAATTAAACAAAATTCACTTAAATCCACTTAAAACCCTAATTAATTAAGTAGACAACCCTAATTAAAACCAAAATTAAGCAAAATCCACTTAAATCAACCTAAAAACATTTAAAATCCAAATTAATCAAGTGAAAATCCTAATTAAAGTCAAAATCAAATAAAATCCATTTTAAACCACTTAATCCGTTTAATTTCAATGAAAACCTAAATTAAACTCAAAAAACCCTAAAAAACTCTAAAGTCACTTAATTAAGTTAAAAAACCCTAATTTAAACTCAAAACTTTAAGTAAAATCCAAAAAACCCTAATTAAATTAAAAACCATGATTAAAATCTAAAAACCCTAAATTAAAATTCAAAATTCCAACCCAAAAACCCTAATTTAAACCAAAAACTTTAATTAAAGTCCTAAAAATCCTAATTTAAAATCACCTAATTAAATCACAAAAACCCTAAATTAATTAAAACCCAAAAAACCCTAAAATAATGAAAATCCTAAAAGCCCTAATTTAAAATCATTTAATTAAACCCAAAAGACCCCAACTTAAAATCACATATTAAACTCAAACCCCTAAAAAATCCTAATTAAAAAAAATTAAACTTCAAAATTAAAAAATGAAAACTTAATTAAAAACCTAAAACAAAAAAAAAACAATAAAAGTGCAACTGCTAGGCCCACTCACAGCCCAAACCACATTTACATTTAAAACTTAGGAAATAGAAAAATATACAAATAGTGCATTCTTCCTCCCCGCAACCATCTCCCTATCTCCTTCCTTCCCACGAAAATCCAACTGCAAACCACAATCTCCACCTTGTCTTCCACCCCTTTTAGAGCATGAGAAACCACGAGAAAAGGAGGGGAGAGCAAAGAGGAAAAAGATCGGAGAGAACGTCGGAGGAACACCTTGGAAAACACAGAGAAAATCCAGAGCCAACCCAACAATTCCCTACAATCCAGAGCACCTCCAAGCCTTTTTTTGCAACACCCTTTGCAATCCTGAGCCACCAGAACCCTTGGACTTGCGCCACCAGAGTCGCCGGAGACGGGCGGAGCAACCTACGACATTCCAGCCCCGCCCGCAACATCCAGGAGCACCGCTGTGACCCCCGGAGCTTCCCCAACCATTTCTCGCACTTCACCACCGCTGCAACACCGCCTCCACACCGTCAGAAACCGCCGTCGAAGACCTAGACGGGTGACGCGACCCAGGCTACCCTAGATCCCGTCGTCACCACCAGGAGTCCCCGCGTGCTCCTTCGATGCCTCTCTAGTCCTCGCCAAGCCATCATAGAGACCTCCCTGCCGCCAGCTCCCTCCGCGGTCATCTTCTTCGACGCTGGTGGCCGCTCGTTGGAGCCCGAGGTGGGGGAGGCCTCTCAAGCCTCCCCAGTCCAGCCGACAACCCTGGAGGAGCTCGTCGTGACGTCCTCCAACTTTTCTGACCACCGCCACCGCTTTCCCGTCGCTGTGCCGCTGTCGGAGGCCCACTGGAGTTCACGGCGGAGTGGGTGGGCCGGCGATCTTCGAAACAGCTTGATTTAACAATTATTTTTTTAGTTTTCAATAATTACACATAGATCCTAATTATCGTTACATTTAGGTCCCTGGAATTTCTTTCAGATCCTTTTTTCTTGCATCCAGGTCCTTTTTTCTTACATCCAGGTCATTTCTTGCATCTAAGTCCTTTTTTATTACTTTTGGGTCCTTTTATTACACTTAGGTCCTGTATATTTGTGTTTAAACCCCTAAAGATTTAAATAAGTTTCATTCCTTTATTATTTTTGTAAATATTGCATATTTTGTCCTGTTTAAATTTAAATTTCATTTTTAGTCCCATATATGTTTGTTTCTTCATAATTAGACCCCTATATTCATGTTTTCTTTGCAAATGAGTCCTAAAAATTTATTTTGTGACCCCTGAATTTTCCTGTTTTAAAATTACATTGTAAATATTGCACATTTTACCCTATTTAACTTTTAATTGCATTTTCAGTCCTATTCATGCATGTTTTATCACACTTAAGCCCCTGAGATCATGTTTTCTTTGCATTTATGTCCTGAGCTTTTTCATTTTGCTCCCTGGGTTCTTTGAAAAGAATTTCCTTTGTACAATTTGCATATATGATCTTAAAGTTATCCATAATTACACTGATCATGTAAAAATCTTAATTTTTATCACATTTTTGTTCTGAAATTTTACAAGTCAACCCCTGAACTCAATTTATAATGTTTTCTGGACAGGAATATTTGTACTAGGCCCCTGAACTTTCTTAAATCACTAGTGATAGTTTTAATTACATTTTAAATCACATTTTAATATGTTTCTCATTTATTGATCACATGTACATGTAAAATCAGCACTTGAGTAAAGATTTCATCAAGAAACCCTATTTGCAATATAAATGAATATTTGATTTTACATTTTTGTCATATTTGCACCCTATGTGGGAATTTTGCACAGTAGACACTAGGTTTTCAAGAAATTATTAAAAGTACAATTTTCACACATGTCACATCACACAACCACATTTTCTTTAAATTTTACATCCTAGCATCAAGATAAGACTTTTTAAAAACATTTTTAACCATGAACTTTTCCTTTCTGTGAATTTTGCATATTAGACCTTGAGTTTTCAAGGAATTATTTAAGTACAATTCTCACATTCCAGTGTCACATTTTCCTTTGATCCATCATCTGTACACTAGGATAGAAGTTTCTGAATGTATTTTAATCTTGGTTTTCATCTTTTTTGTGAATTTTGCATTTTGGTCCCTATACTTGTCCTTTATTGTTTTTACATCGTTTTATTGTTTCAAGACCTTTTCCTTTGCTTGTTTTCTTTTCCCCTGACATTTTGCATACATTATGGCATATCTTAGACCATGCATTATCCGCATACATGCATTTATTACATCTGGCCATTTATTAACTTGAATTGGTGGCATAAGGGCAATTTGGTCATTTCAATGGCCAGATGTAATAAATGCATGTATGGGGATGATGCATGGTTTGAGATATGCCAAAATGTATGCAAAATGTCAAGAAAGTGTTATTGTCAAGAAAACATGCAAAAGACAAGGTTTTAAAAACAATAAAACCATGTAAACACAATAGAGGACAAGACTAGGGATCAAAATGCAAAATTCACAAAAAAAGTGAAAATCTGGATTAAAGTATATTCAATGACTTCTATTCTAAAGTGTAGATGATGGATCCAATGAAAGTGTGGCACTGGGTTGTGTGAAAATTACACCTTTGTAATTTCCTGAAAACTCAAGATCTAATGTGCAAAATTCACACATAAGTGCAAATATAATTAAAATATGAAACTAAAGATCAAATTACAATGAAAACATGATTTTTAAATGAAATCTATGATTAAGTGCAAAATATGAAATGCAATAAGTGGAAAATATCAAAAATATGTGAGAAAACAATTAAAACCCTACATGATGGATTTAAAATTAGTGTAAGGGTTTGGATGCAAATTTCCTGTACTCAGGGATTGTATATTGTGAACCCAGGGGCCTACATGCAAAATTCCAGGGCTTAAGTGTAATAAAAACTAGACTTTTATGATGATCAGTGTAATTATGATGTATCTCAAGGTTCAGAATGCAAATTTTACACAGAAAACTCATTTTTAAAAGTTCTAGGGCCTCAGTGCAAAACCTCAGGACTTAAATGCAAAGAAAACATGATATCAGGGACTTAAGTGTGATAAAACATGCATGAATAGAACTGAAAATGGAATTAAAATTAAATAGGATAAAATATGCAATATTTACAGTAAAACTAAAGAAATGCAAGTTTAATTAAAAGTTCAGGGGCTAGGGCATAAAATCCTAGGATCTAATTATAATGTTTTAAAACTACAAGGGGCTTTAGATAAAAACCTAAAAATCTAATAGTCATTGTCGGTGCTTCAAAGATTGTCGGCGGCGACGACCTGGGAGGCTCATATGAGCTCTCCCAATGGTTGATCGGCGATCGGAGTAGTGGAAAAGCTAGAGGAGGAGGCAGGGGAGAGATCCAACGGTGAAGATCAAGCCCCCAACGGCTGGAGTGCATCATCGATCCCCTTTGTCGGCATTCTTCTTCGACGACGAGGGCTTCCACTACGGCGCCTCTAGAGGCGGTGGCCCGGCATGGCAAGGATCGGAGAGGCTGTGGGTCAGCACGGTGAGGCTGTGGGGAGACGTAGGCAAGGTTGGATTGGACTGGGGTGCTCCCCCCTTCACGAGCTCCGACGGCAGTCGTGATAGAGGTGGAGACGAGGCTTTAGGGCTTGGAGCGGTGATGCGGGTGCTTGGAGGGAATCGTTGCGGCGAGGCAGAGCTTCCTGATGCGATGGTGCGGAGCAAGAGCGTCTGGAGATCTCTAGTTGATTCTACGGCAAGGGTCGACGGTGGTGATCGGCGGTCGACGGAAGCTGCTGGCTGTGGACGTCAAGGAGACTCCTCCAGAGCGGAGGGAGTCTAGGGAGGAGGAAGAAAAAGGAGGAGAGGCCCATAAGGCCTTGCTAGGGATTAGGAGGCCTCTGGCCTTGCTGGTGGTGGAGAACCCATCACCGAAGGGAGACGGCGGCGTACAGGGGGCGCGTCTCCATCGAAACACGACCAATGGACTTAAAGGGACTAACGAGACCTAAGACAAAAGAACAAATTGAACAAGAATAGAGAAATACCTGATTAGAAGGTGTGCCTCCCTGGTGATGGTTTCAGTCCTAGGGCTTTTCGGGGCTGAAGCGTGCTTGGAGCAAAAGGCCCCTAGTTTGTCGACAGCGACCCTTTTAAACTCCGGCCAGGCCTCTCCGCGTCGTCGATCCTCTTCCTCAGGGGAATGGGTGTTGTCCGATGCTCGCGTGAGCTGGAGGAGAGCAGCTGGAGATCACGGGAGGATCAGGATCTACTTGGGAGACCTTGGGATATTGCCGAAGGTATCGCCGGACGTTGCGGGATACCGTTGGAGAAGGTGGTCGGAATTATTTTCTACTTTTGCTAAGTTTGTGATTGAAGGATTAAATGGGGTATTGGGCCTATGAGTGGGCCTGTGATTTGGGTTTTTTTTCTAGATTTTGTTTTTAGGATTTTTTAGGGATTTTAGCGTTTTGATTTTAGGTTTTTATTTGGGTTTTTTTATTTTAATTGAATTCTTGATTTTGTGATTTGTGGTTTGATTAATTGGTTTTGAATTAGGGTTTTTAGGTTTTTAATTAATTTGGGGTTTTTATGATTTTAATTATTTTAGGGTTTTGGATTTTAATTAGGATTTTGAATTTAATTAGGTTTTATGGGGTTTAATTAAGGCTTTTGGTTTAATTTGGGTTTTTGTGTCCTAATTAGAGTTTTAATTTAGGGGTTTTAGATTTTGATTAAGGTTTTTATTTTAATTCGGGTATTTTGGATTCTAATTAGAGTTTTTAGTTTAATTAGTGTTTTTGTGTTTTATTAGGGTTTTGAGTTTAATTTAGGGGTTTTGGATTTTAATTACGGTTTTAGGTTTAATTAATTAGGGTTCTTCTGAATTTAAGTTGATTAAAGTTTTTTGTTTGAGTTTTAATTTAGATTTAATTAGTTTTTACTTGACTTAATTAGGGATTTAGTTTAAATTGTGGTTTAATTGGTTTTTATTAGGGCTTTGACTTAAATTTTGACTTCATTGATTTTGCTTGATTTTTGTTTGGATTAGGGTTTCTTTTTAATTTGATTTAATTTTTTTAGTGGATTTATTAAGTTTTACTTGATTAGGGTTTTAATTTAGATTTTAATTGATTTAAATGGATTTTGACTTTAATTAGGGTTTTCACTTGATTAATTAGAGTTTTAAATGATTTAAATGGATTTTGTTTGGTTTTAATTTTTATTTATTGGTTTTTGCTTTGATTAGGTCAGAGTGGACTGGTGTGGGCCTAACTAGGCTTGTGTGGGCTTATATGCTTGTGGGTTTAGGGTTTAGCTAGGGTTCAGGTGGTCACAACCAGAGCATCTTTCTAGAGGAGTCTACTACCAAGTGACTGCAAAATCGGGGTGTCTACAGATGCCCCTCCCTGAGCGAGGTCGAGGGAATTGAGACCGATGCTCAGGGTTGACAAGACACCCCACCCGAGTCCGTGGGAGAGTGGTATTTGCTGTGGGGCCATGAACCACTTATTTGGTGGATGCACTGAAACTCGTGACTTGTGGCCTATGCATGATGCTGATGCGAAGGATGACCGTGATGCCGGGTGATGCATGAGGGTGATGTTGATGCAAAGGATGATGTTGGTGAGCACGAGGGATTTCCCGACTCGTGCCAAGGGATGCCTGGACAAGACTGTCGAGCTCGTCGCACAAAAGGGGGAAACTTGGCAAATGACGGACCTTTTGGCTCGGGAGGATGCATGACAAGATATTAGACTTGATGACCGAGGATAGACTGATAACAGATGTCAACTAAATAGTTTAGGGTTATCAGCCCGCTGATGAGTTGACGGACTCATTGCTGGATAGTTAGGGTTATCAACCCGCTCCTAATAGGTTGACAGTTGTCAATTGGATAGTTTGGGGTATCATCTCACTCCTGAAAATGTGACGGTTGTCAACTGGATAGTTTGGGGTATCAGCCCACTCTTAACAGGGTGATGGTTGTCAACCGGATAGTTTGGGGTATCAGCCCACTCCTGACAATGTGATGGTTGTCAACCGGATAGTTTGGGGTATCAGGCTGCTCTTGATAGTGTAATAGTTGTCAACCGGATAGTTTGGGGTATCAGCTCGCTCCTGACAATGTGATGGTTGTCAACCAAGTAGTTTGGGGTATCAACCCAGTCCTGACAGTGTGACGGTTGCCAACTAGATAGTTTGGATTACTAGCCCACTCCTAACAGTGTGACAGTTGTCAACCAGATAGTTTGGGGTATCAGCTCGATCCTGACAATGTGAGTAGCACCAAGATTCGTCCATCTGGAGTGAACCTGGGATGGGATCATCTAGACCTCGCCCGATCTAGAAAACGATAGAAATGGCACTTGTTCAACTTGAGCAAGTCCCAACAAAACAGATTGAGCTCCACCCCACCTAGTATCAAAACCTATGATGGCTTCATTTGTCCAGGCCTAGGCAATAAAACGATATTCCCGACTGCTAGTTGGGTAGACCCCAACACCATGTCAGTAGGCAAAAAAAGGGCAGCAGTTTGAAGCAGTTGAGCACATGTTATTGCAATGGCAATTCCCTATCAATCACAATCATCCAAACAAGCTGGCAAATGTGTGTCAATGAATTTAGTATAGCAATCAAATATAATGATGTGGTTACACTTATTTTCAGCAAGTAATGAACAAGTAGCATAACACAAGTGTCAAAAGTCTGCATCATCCCTGGACCTCTTAGAGCCTCTTGCTTTTGGAAACAGTGTAGGACTCGGAATTGCTCCACAAATTGGGCAGGTTTCTTCTGCTTTGACTTCGTAGTCTGCTGAACAACCCTTCCCTTCTGTGATTGTAAGGTCGCTCAATCGGATGGAGTCGGTGTAGACACCCCGATTTTGAGGTAGTTCATTGATAAGGCTCCAATTGTTGCTTTGGATATGGATGACCCTTGGACTAATCCCTAAGCCCGCAGCAAGCCCGCAGCCCAGTTAGAAAACCAGACCAATAGGGGAGAGCACCAACCTGGCACACCTAGCTAGCACACCTACCTGACACACCTAGCTAGCACATCAACCTAGCACATCAACCTAACGCACATCCCTAGCACACATAGGTGACGCACTTATCCAGTGCACCTCCCTGGCGCACAAGGCTGCGACTACTGGCTTTCCACCTTCCTTGGCTGTTACCTCCAGCAGCGAATGTGCTGTGGAATATTCCAGGCTCTTCGTCTGCGAGGCTCTCCTTATGCCCGTAACTCATCCCTGAGAGCTCCCTATAAAAGGACCTCCATAGGCATCGTTTGGAGCACCAAAAAATCCTGAGAACTGAGAATTCTGAGCAGAAACCTTGCACCCAGCCACTTTCTCCCTTGAAGCCCGACCTCTGCACGAGCGTCTCCACTAGTCCAGCAGCCTGTTTCCATTCCCTAGAGCATCTTCTTGCGTCCCAGAGCCTTCCAAAGCAACAAAGGTTTTCTTATCACTGATATCACAAAGAAGGAACATCGTGAGGTAGGCATTCTGCCTCCCATTTTTAATTTCTTAATGGCGTTTCAGAACTGAATAAAGCATGCTTAAAACCTTGCGTATGATTTGTTTTATTCCATGTTTATGATGTTTTTCATGATATCATGATCGTAGTTTCTATGCAAGTAATCTCCATGTTAATCCACGTTTGCACTTCTAGCATGTAATCTACATATGTTGTTGTTCCATGTTTACTATTTTGCCATGCACCATGTATTCTCTTGCACGTAGAAGCATGCACATTTGATCAACATTTACACATGTTTTGATTCGTTTTACCCAGATCATGCTTGTTCTTAAGTATATCACACATTTTCATGCATGAACCCATTCACTTGCCTTGATTTCAAATGCTCTGTTTTCATGGTGATTCTTGATCTTATGCACTCGCAGCATGTTTCCAGTTTTTATCATGGCATAAGCCTTTTAGCACTTGCATGAATCCCCCTTGTAACTTTGCTGGGTAGGTTCTGGATCGAGTCACAGTCTGATCCAGAATCCCTAGGGCGCACATCCCTGTCGCACCTAACCCGCGCACTGATCTGACGCACTCAGCAGGCGCGCCAGACTAGTCAGAGATCAATGAACTTGCATTAGCCCCATATTTGCATGGCTTTATCGCAGAGTTTTGATCTTGTCTTCTTCCTGACTGATTCTCTGGTTTGCCGAGATGCTATTTGCATGTTTTCAACTTTCAATCAAACTGTTTTGCATTTATTTCCTCTGTTTTGTTATTTAGCTCCAGGCTGAATCTGGTAGACTGATTGCATCCTACTCCCTCATGAGAACCATGTGTATCAGTCCATGATCCATAGGCATGGCTGGATCATTGCTCCCTGCATCTAGTTCACATAGATTGAGATCTTGTGTGTGGCTTCAGGCCTTTGAGCTCAAGGTCATTGCATTGCATTGACATATTTTAACTCATTCAAAACTTGCTTTCCGAGTTTTTCCAGAATGATTCCTGCTGCATGCATTTCCAGAGTGCACCCTCTGATGTTTTGCTTTGCTTTGCTTTCTGTGTTTTACACCCTGCATACATCACTGGCCCACCTAGACTCACATAGGTGGCGCTCCAGACTGACGTACCAGTCTGGCGCACCAAACAGGCGCAGTATCCTGTTTTCAGCAGCACACAGCACGTTTTTCAGATGTCTTGTCTGCTTTCTCGACCCGATTTGCTTCTGAGTTTTCATCTGATCTTCTTCCTTGATGCATTAGGAAGTCACATCTTTGTTTTCAGCAGTTTTCCCGCATCTTAGCTTGCATTTAGACATATAGTAAGCAAGGATGATAAATCGCTCAAGATATTAGATCTTTGATCTTATTATGCAATACCCTTGCATCAACTCTTGGCCCGGCACACGAGCGATATTTCTGAGCATTAGGACACACCCCTACACATCATGCGCCTATACTCTAGACACCACTCATTAACATGGCATGGCAT
>JAMKQA010056927.1:0-12685 GCA_024699735.1 Posidonia australis
TGCGCCAGCCCTGCTCACAAATGTCTGATTTGGGCTCTGGCTAATGGGTTTGGGGCTCGGTTTAAGGGCTGATCACATCCAAAGCAACATAGGGACACTCATTCCTGTGTTACCTCAAAATCGGGGTGTCTACAGATATGCCCCAACCTTTTTGTGAAACACGCAAACAAAGCTAATTCAGATCGACACATGCATCTCATCAAGAACTCCGGTTTCAGTGCTATAAAGCCAACAGCCAGTGCAACTGCAGTTTTGCCCTGCGCAACTGAGCCAATCGAAACCTTGGATATTGCACATAGCAAAAGCACCAATTTCCATGTCACTGAGCCAACAGCAAGCAGTTTTGCCCTCTGGAGTGCATCTGAGCTAGTTTCCTTTCTAGGGGACAATCCAGGGATTATCACTTTCTTTTTTCCGAGTTCTCGCTCCTGGCGGACGAGATCCATCTATCCCTTCTTTCCATGGATTTTCGCGGGAGCGAAATCCTTTTGTTTGACCTTTGACCGAGCGGTCAAGGTCATTTTCCTTGGATTATCGTGGGCGCGAAATCCTTTTTTTGACCTTTGATCGGGCCGTCAAGGTCCTTTCCTTGCTTTTCTTGGATTCTCGCATCTGCGAAATCCTTTTCTTTGGCTTCTGACCGAGCGGTCAGAGTCGACCTTTGACCGAGCGATCAAGGTCCTTTCCCTGCTTTCCTTGGATTCTCACGTGTGCGAAATCCTTTTCTTTGGCTTCCGACCGGGTGGTCGGTGTCGACCTTTAACCGGGCGGTCGAGGTCATTTCCTTTCTTTTCCTTTTCCTCGCAGGCGCGAGATCATTTTCCTTGGCTTCTGACCGGGCAGTCAGAGTCGACCTTTGACCAGGCGGTCATGGTCATATCCTTTCCTTGGATTTTCGGGGCGCGAAATCCAGTTGTTCGACCTTTTGACCAGGCGGTCAAGGTCAGACCCATTACTTGGATTTTCACGGGCGTGAAATTTAGTTGCTTATCCTTTTGACTGGGCAGTCAAGGTCAAACCCTTTCCTTGGATTCTCACGGGCACGTGATCCTTTTCTTTGGCTTTTGACCGGGCGGTCAAAGCCGACCTTTAACCAAGCGGTCGAGGTCATTTCCTTTTCCTTGCGGGCGCGAGATCCTTTTCCTTGGCTTCTGACAGGACGGTCAGAGTCAACCTTTGACCGGGCGGTCAAGGTTATTTCCTTTGCTTTTCATGGACTCTCACGGGCGCGAGATCCTTTTCCTTGGCTTCTGACCAAGCGATCAAGGTCCTTTTCCTTGGATTTTCGCAGGCGCAAAATCCAGTTGTTTGACCTTTTGACCAGGCGGTCGAGGTCCTTATCCTTTTCCTTGGATTTTCGCGAGCGCGAAGTCCAGTTGTTCGACCTTTTGACCAGGTGGTCAAGGTCCCCTTCCCTGGATTTTCGTGGGCGCGAAATCCAGCTGTTTGACCTTTTGACCGGGCGGTCAAGGTCCATTCCCTGGATCTTCGCAGGTGCGAAATCCAGCTGGTTGACCTTTTGATCGGGCGGGCAGGGTCCCCTTCTCTGGATTTTCGCGGGCGCGAAATCTAGCTGTTGACCTTTTGACCAGGTGGTCAAGGTCATATCATTTTCCTTGGATTCTCGCGGGCACGAAATCCTTTTCTTTGGCTTCTGACAGAGCAGTCAGAGTCGACCTTTGACCGGGCAGTCAAGGTCATTTTCTTCTGGATTCTCGCGGACACGAGATCCTTTTCCTTGGCTTCTGACTGGGCGGTCAGAGTCAACCTTTGACAGGGCGGTCAATGTCATTTCCTTTGCTTTTCTTGGACTCTTGTGGGCGCGAGATCCTTTTCCTTGGCTTCTAACCTGACTGTCAGAGACGACCTTTGACCAAGCGACCAAGGTCATTTCTTTTTCTTTTTCCTTGCGGGCGCGAGATCCTTTTCTTTGGCTTCTGACCAGGCGATCGGGGTCGATCTTCGACCAGGCGGTCGAGGTCATTTCCTTTCCTTTTTCTTGGATTTTCATGGACGCAAAATCCAGCTGCTTGACCCTTTGACCGGGCGGTGAAGGTCCACTTCTATCCTTTTTCCATTTGGGTTTTCGCGGGCGAGAAATCGCTTTGTTTGCCCTCTGTTCGTGCAGACAGGGCCTTCTATTCTTCTTGACAAATAATCTGTTTGTCATGCCCCTTTTCTTTGGGCTGGTATCCACAACTACGCGGTTGACAACCGTCACGCTGTCTAGCGATCGGGTTGACAAGACTTGATTGACTTGTCATATCCCACCTCTTCAAGTTGATACCCTCAAAAATCCGGTTGATGAGTCCGACAACTTATCATTTTCCTGCCAGTGTTTCCATCTGTGTGCGGGATTTCTTTATCTTTGCCATTATTTCAGCACTAGCATCATCTTTGCATCAGCTTTCAAGATCGGCTCTTGCATTTGTTTTTCGCATTGGCATCACATCTCTAGCATTTAGATCAGTAGTTGCACGCATTTTGCAAAAACACTCACACTCAATGACCGTGACCAAAACATAAAAACAAAATATCAAAACCAATACCAAGCTGTCGACGACCCATAAACCACAACCACTTATGCCCCATCGGCCCTCACCCTTGCACCCAACGCCATGATCACTGCCGTCATCCCCTATTGCACCATACGTATACCCAAACGTGAAGGAAATAGAGAACAACAGATGGAATGCAAACTAAAGGAGAAGGAAGGCTTACCATGGTTGAAGAAATGTCGGAGAAGCCCTACATTGTTGCCACCATCGTCCACTACTACTCACAATCGCCACATTTAGTCGATGAGCCTTCCTTCCATATAAGCCCAATGTCTGCCTTTATGCTCACTTGCCACCACTCACCGTCGTCTATCACGAAGACACATGTCCCAGCCTTCAAAGACAAGAGAGAAGAAGAGATGAAGTAGAAGAGGAAAAGTAATGCTAGATGCTTATATTTAAAGGAAAAGGAAGAGAAAATGACTAAATGCAAGTTATTCAAGAAGAAAGAATAAAACCAAGAAGAGGTGGTTGCTTGCATGGATTTTGAGGGACCCACTTTCTTAAAATAAAAATGCCCCCAACATTCTTGGAGCAACAGATTCTCTACAATAGAACTTCACCATACATGCAAGGCCAAAGCACAAAATGTCTACAACATTGCAATTTCCCCCTCAGCATTAGCAAAATTACATCATGCCCTACACGGCAAAAAAATGCTACATGCCTTTCACTTGGCAAAATCACCAAAAGCTCCCCTAGAGTAGTAGAATTGCAAAATGCCCTATCAACTTCGAAAATTGCAAATATGCCCCTACAATATTTCACAAAATTGCAAAACGCCCCTGCAACACTTGACAGATGCAAATAGACTTGCAACTTGATAGCAAGAATGCCCCTTAGCCTGATGATTCCATCAGAGCCCTTCACGACTAAACAGTAAGCATAATACCCTCGATTCTCGAGAAGAAGTAGGACGTACACAGCTTAGCATAATTGCAAACACACTTAGCTTAGTAAAATTGTAGCCCCCAACTCTTCAGAAGCTTCTAGTAGAATTGCAATGCTTCGCTCATGATCGTAGCATGCCCCGATCAAGCTGCATTGCCATGTGCTGCTCAGTTAGAGAAATTATGGTATAACCCTCATACTCTACATAATTGTAGATATGCCCTAACCTATCCAAGAAATTGCAAATATGTCCCTAGCTATCTAGTAGGGTTGGCAAATAGTCTCCCACTTGGCAAAAACACATAATGCCCCTTAGTTTAACAAGGCCACAGCATGCCCCTTGATAAAGGACAAGCATTACTCCAACTTGGCAGGACTACAACACAACGTTCAGTTAAACAAACTTGCAGATATGCCCCACATTACTTCACGAAACCATGGAATGCCCCTCAACAACTGATACAACTACCGCATGCACCACCTAGGCTAACAAAATCACAGAATAACCCCTTTTAGTTGTGCAACATTGTGATGCCCCCGCTTTTGCAAGGTTGCAACATGGCCCCTTTACAAGATAGCCTACATTCGTTCAGCTTGGCAAGATCAAAGTGTTCATTGCATGGCTATGTAGCTTAACACTCTCAAATTTGGGCAAATTGTATAGTGGTTGAGCTAGGTAAATTGCATTATGGCCCTTGCAAATCGGAGTCTGCAACGCGACATGCCACATGTAAAATCTGTGATACGTAGATTAGCTCAATGCCCCAGTAGCCACATAGCACCCCAACAAGCATCACCATACCAACCACCAAGCGAAAGTTGACAAGGTAAGGTATCCAACTCACTCTTGATTTCACTTCTTGTCCAGACTACATCCCTATTGACAAATCTACTTTCTTCTTGTTTCGGTTGTGCCCCAATTGACAAGTCTACTTTCTTCTTGTCCCAACTATGCCCTAGTCGACAAATCTATTTTTCCTTATCTCGGCCACTTCTTAGCCAACAAATTTCATTTTTTCCTTATCCCAACTATGTTCCAGTTGACAAAATGTGCTATCTTATTGTCCAAACTGCGTTTCGATCCACAAATTTGCTTTTTCTATGTCTTGGCTATGCCCTAGTTGAAAAATACGCTTTCTACTTGTCCCGGTTGCGTCTCTGTCACATCCCACATTTTCTACAAAAATTTAAAACAATTTAAATTACAGAAAAATTAAAGCCAAATAGTAAATATCAAACTACCAGGATCTAGTGTGTGTGGCTAGGAGACTCCAGACAATATGCACTATGCTAACTCTCTGCATGCCTGCACCTGCAAACCAAAAACACGAGGAAAAATGTATAAGTGACCAAAGTCACCAAGTACGCACCCTTAGAAGACCACGGAAAACAAAACTATAATCAATTTTGCTTTTAAATTCATTTTGCAAACCATTTTCTCAAAACCTCATAACCCAGGCCCACACCGGCCATAACTAGAATTGGGGCACTACTTGCCCAAAGCCACAAGCAAAGGCCCTTAATACTAAAAACCACACACAGTGAGTCAGGAAGCCGATGCCAGGCAACCTAACTTTGGCCACACACAGTCCATCGAGGAGCGACCACGGTGTTTTGCGTTGCCACGATGAAGTCACCCAATGTAGGAGCGATCACCGTCCTGCGATTCTCCCTACCTGGAGAACCCTCACAAAGCCAACCCCACCCTGGGAAGGCTGTTCTGTCTCTCAGGACGCTACCAGCTACGGGGCACGTGTCCCACCCGCATTGGCCACCACAAGATACGCCTCCTCACAGCGTCCTCCACACTCGGTGCTATGGAGGGAGTGTCATACCTCCATACCCGACGACACCCAAGCCTCAGTGCTCACAGCGATAGAAGGAGTATCATACCTCCCCATCATGCCAAGAGACACCTCAACCCATAGACCATGACCATAGCCTTGAGACGATAGTCAAGGAGTCTCATACCTCAAATACCCGACGTCCCTCTGCCTCAAGTATCTCAGCCCTTGACCTCAACCAAGGAGTCGCGCCCGACCACCGAAGAATGTCGTCACATTCTCTGGTCCCAACGACATGATCCCACACTATCTTGGCCCGCACATAGAAAACCAGGAAAACATTTTCCAAAATAGGCCAACTACTTTCTTGAAATCCAATTCCAAAACCATTTTCATATCTTTGAAAATTCTTCCAAAACCTTAGTAAAACGGCGCATCAGGTGTCCCAAGATACCACCACTGATGGCCCACAGTCCCTTTCAAGGGGACAAAACACAGCAATCTAGAAAGCCCTCAAGAAACACATTTTATAAACATATTTGGGCCCAGATTCGTCATGCCAAGAAATCAGGTTCGGTATGCCGAAATCCACTGATTCAGCATGCCGTTCTGGCTTCGGTATGCGGAAATCCACTAGATCAGTCGACCGGAGTGATTCGAAAGGCTGAATCGACTGGAGGACCAAACTAACAGAAAAATGGTATACCGAACCAAATTGTTATACCAAAATTCACTGATTCGGTATGTCGTTTTCACTTCGGTACGTCAAATTCTGTGATCCCAGAAAACGGCCCAAAACCCTACAATCTGAAATCATCGCAAATGGGACCTCCGATCGGACCCCCAAAACAAGCACCAAAAATCTTGCATAAAACATAAGATGTAGACCCTCAATTCTACTCTAAATCCACACAAACAAAACCAAAATCCATTCACCATGCATCAAGATATAAAATAACAAAGACAAAAGGGTCAAAACGACCCAAAACACAACCACCAGCATAAATGCCCATAACTTCGCCATAAATCCTCATAAAATCACAATAAATTCGAGGAATGTAAATTTACCTAGATTCCATGCAACCCTATCAATTTCTACCATTTTCATGCTCTTTATTACAAGGAGCGGAGATGCGTACCTCAAAATGCGCTTCGACGATCTCTGTCCGACTCCGGTGAACACCGGCAACCTCGCACGACCACAGCCTCACCACAGCCTAGGAACGCTCCACCCAAGCTCCACGTGCCACACAAGCCACCGCAACCCTCCGCTTCTCTCCCTCAATCTCTCTCTCACTCTCTCTCTCTCGACGCGTAACAAGGGGAAAAACAGGGGAGGACGGGTGGAAAGAGAAGGGGGTGGAGACGGAGGAGTGGGGAGGAAAGGAAAAGAAGGTGAGGAGGGAGAAGTGCGCGTGCCGAGGAGGAGGGGAAAAGAAGAAGGAAGAAGAAAGAAGGGGAAGATAGTAACGTGTGGCAGAGGAGTGCGGTGCGGCTTATAAAGCCAGCGCACGTAGTAGCTAGGAGCGTGCTCACCTACACGTCTCAGCCACTAGCACACTGCACGAGCACACCGGCCACTTCGTCAAACCACCAACCACAACCAACGGCCACTAGCGCGGGCCCCATTCAGACCCCACACTCGGGCCCCACACACATAGTGCCACAATGCACAATGCTAACCACGCATAGGGACTCGCAAATAATAGCCGACCCACGAAGTCCAACCCCAAAAGTACAAAACCACACAACGGGCATTGGAACGGTAATACCTATCCAGGAATAAAATTCATAAAATGTAATAATTACAAAATTAATTTTACAAGTGTTACATCCTAACCCCCTTAAAAAAAGATTTCACCCTCCTACAATGTGCAACTAGAAGCTCCAACTCCTGCACTGGAACTGAGCTGCACGCAGTCTGCACCTGGAAACCAAATAGCACGTGTGAGTGACATCTAAGTCACCCAGTACGTGCCTTAAACATACAAACCACAAAACCTCGGCAAAACCATAAATCTCATACTTATCATTTTTTTCAATACTTGGTTTTCTCATTTTGAAAATCATCCTTTCTTTTATTAGACAATCACTTGGGAATTCAATCCCAATCCATGCTTTTTCAAAAGCCATGTTTCCTTTTCATTTCTCAAAACTTTTGGAAATTCATTCCAAAACCACCTTTTCTTTCAAAACATTCCTTTACATTTCTTTCAAAAAACTTTTGGAATTCATTTCCTAAAACATTTCCCTTTTCAATATTTAGGATTTCTTCCAAAACACACTTTCAAATTCACATTTCTGACCAGATCCAGCCTAAAACACAATGCCTCATTGGGCTCAAAACCAAATCATAAACACAAGCTGACAACTGGTTAAAACATCATCATTTCTTTTCAATATTCTAGGACCATTTCATCAGTCCAATCCTGACCAAAACACATTTTCTTTTCCTTTCAAAACTTTATGATCATCCACAAATCTTTATGCACAACACAGGAAAAGCAAACCATTTCATCTAGCTTCCAAGTTCAAAGCATCATTTAATCCATTAACAAAATTCATCACAAATCAGGGCTAGGAACTAGTCCAACACAAATCCACAATTCTCATTTCAAAAACTGGTCGCATCACCCTGGCCACAGGCAATCGACCTGGCCACAAGCAGTTGGTGAGGATTCCATGTCACCACACCCACACTACAATGTCGCAGTGAACCACCCCGCGTTGGAGTTCAATCGCCCCAATTGCAGCCTCAACAGTACCCTCACTGGTACAAGCACGGAGTGCGTCCTCAGAATGCCCTGGTGCCCGAGCACCTGGGGACTCTAACCTCAGACCCGACCAGCACCGGCACTGAGGGGTAGTCCGGGTCTACCGTACCCCAAGTCCTACAGTACCACCACAGTCTCGAGGCTCCTACCCCAGACCACAAACTTGGCAACCACAACCAAGGACACGTCCCCGACATCTTTAGAGGTCTCACTACCTCGTTGGCAAGTCCTGGTTTGATTGTGGTTCCGACAATTTCCATTAATCTCTTTAAAACCATATGCAATTTCCCTATTCAATACATTTGTCAAAACCAGTGTTTCATTCATAAACACTTTATAAATCACACGCATTATGCATCATATTATCATCTGTGGTTTTCAGCCCACACATTCAATCATGGTCATTATACCACGCATTCACCCCTCTCATGGGTCCACATTCGTACACATAAGCCATGAAAACCACGCTTAAAGTCATAAATTGGGTCTCATGCCCAAAACCACATAAAACCATCTTTTTCAATCATTTATAGGGTCTAAAACCCAAAACCACACCCAAATCCATTTGTTTGGGGTTCTACAAGCCTCCATGTCATTACATGGGGAAACATCATTCATATAAACCCACCATACCATTAAAACCATTTAACATTCATTAAAATTCACATTTTAACATCCCAAGTTCAGGGCAAAAACGTCATACCGAATTTTCAATTCGGTGTTCCAAAATTCTCTGTTTCGGTATACCGAAAATTTTCGATATGTCGAAACCCCCTGTTTGGGTAGACCGTGAAATTTCGGTCTACCTAACCCTAGGTTCTGGCTTAATCTGTCAAGATTTCGGCATACCGAATAAATTCGGTATACCGAATTCCTCGCTGACAGGGCACACCACTTTCCGGGCAGTGAAAAGTCGCCCCAAGTGGGAGTCCCGATCGAACCTCCCAAACATTCAACAACAATTTCCATAAAATCATGGGGTGTAAACCCTCAAGTCTACTTCAAAACCCCTCAAACCATTCATGATTCCATCAACCACACTGTTCAAACGAAAATCACAAGGGGAAGGGGCTCAAGAACGACTACTGTAGCCATCAACCCCAAAATCACATTTTCCCCACAAACATCAATCCTAACCGCATGATCTCTACATTCTCATGCCATACATCACATTCCCATTCATTTCATAATTTTTCTACAATTTAACATGCATTTCTCTTAATTTCATGCAATTAACCCATCCTTAATAAAAACTAAACGGAGGAAAGGAAAGGAGTCACGTTCCTAGCTCAACCGTCTGGCGACCCTAACCACACTCTAGCAAGCCTCTCGTGCCCCGACGAAGCCTCTCTAGCCGGCAGACCACACAAACGAACACCTCCCCTTCCTCGGTTGCGCACACGATGTTCTTCCTCTCCCTCTTCCTCCTATGTCACCCTCTTCCGCTCGCCTCTGCCCCTCTCATCCCCTCCTCCTCCCGCCTCACGCCAGCTACCCGTTGCGTTGGTGATGACAGCGAGGCACGGGCCACAGACTGGTGGAGGCACGGGTGTGGAAGAAACAGAAGAAGAAGACGGAATGGTGCGGACTCGTGGGAGGGAAGGAAGAAGAAACGAGAAAAAGAAGGGAAAGAAAAGACAGGCACGCAACCCGAGGCGACTGTGCATCCTCAAATCGGACCCTACATTGGTCCCAAATCACAATCAGGTGCACAAAAAGCCAACCACAAGCTCACACATCTAAAATCAACAGATTATCCATCAATAAACCATTTAAGCAAAATCACAACAAATTACATGGTTTACAAATAAAAATGGATAATTAGGCCCAGATGTTACATCCTACTCCCCTTAAAAGAATTTCGTCCTCGAAATTTAGCTCTAATAAAACAAGTAGGGGTACAGTCTCTGGATGTCCACCTCGCGCTCCCAGGTAGCCTCCTCTGTACCATGGCATTGCCACTAAACTAACACCAATGGAACCACTTATTCTTGAGGACTTGCTCTTTTTGTCCTGTATCTGAACTGCATTGCTAACCATAGTCAAGTCCTCCCGCAGCTCCTCTGGCTGCACTGGTATCACCTGGGATGCATTGGCCAAACACTTCCTCAACATCGACACATGGAAGGTGTTGTGTACACTCGCCAACTCTGGAGGCAGATCTAGTTTGTATGCCACCTCACCAACCCTCTTGGTAATCAGGTACGTTCTGATATATCTAGGGCTCAACTTGCCTCTCTTACCGAACCGTATCACACCCTTGGTTGGTGATACCTTCAGGAAAATGAAGTCTCCTACCTCGAATTCCAGAGGTCTCCGCCTCATATCAGCATAGCTTCTGCCGGCTCTGGGCAGACAACAACCTCTTCCTGATCAGATCTACCATGCCCTCGTACTACTGTACGATCTCGAGCCCAACCAACTGTCTCTCACCCACCTCACTACAGTAAGTGGGTGTCCTACAAGGTCTGCCACACACTGCCTCATATGGTGCCATACGAATATTGGTGTAGTAACTGTTATTATATGCAAATTCAATCAGAGGTAAATGATCCTCCCAGCTACCACCAAAGTCCAAGGCGCAGGCCCTCAACATGTCCTCTAGTGTCTGGATGGTTCTCTCTGTCTGGCCATCCGTCTATGGGTGAAAAATAGTGCTAAAATTCAACATTATATCAAAAGCCTCCTGTAGAGCTCCCCTGATCTCGATGTAACCCTCGTGTCTCTATCAGACCCAATATGCACTGGGACACCAAGCAATCTCACAATCTCTACAACATACAACTCTGCCAGATTTGCCAAAAGAAGATTCACCCTCATTGGCAAGAAATGTGCCGATTTTGTAAGGCGATCCACTATCACCCACACAGTATCATTCTTTCTTCAGGTTTGTGGCAAACCCGTCACATAGTCCATCGACGCATCTTCTCATTTCCACACTGGAACGTCCAGAGGCTGCAAAGTCCCTCTTGGCTTCTGGTGCTCTATCTTCACCATCTGGCAAGTTGCACACTTCGCCACATACTCAGCAATCTCTCTCGTCATCTCAGGCCACTAGAAATTCCACTTCAGGTCTTTATACATCTTTGTGCTTCCTGGATGTATAGAGTATCTGGAGCGGTGGGCTTCATCCAACAAACTGTTCTTGATTTCCTCCATCTGAGGTACATATAATCTCATGTCACACCTCAACCCACCGTCTACCCCTACTGAAAAATGAGGGGCATTACCAGCTTCCAGCTTCCTCCAGATAACAGACACAAAAGAATTTGTAGACACCCCGATTTTGAGGTGACCCAAAGATGAGTTTTCCCATATGTTGCCTTGTGTATGACACTTGAACCAACCTTAAACCCGTAGCAAGCTTGTAGCCCAGTTAGAAAACCAGACCAGTAGGGGAGAGCACTTACCTAGCACACTTAGATAGCACACCTACCTGGCACACCTAGCTAGCACACTTACCTGGCACACCTAGCTAGCACACTTACCTAGCACACATAGGTGGCGCACCAACCTGGCGCACAGCCACTTCGCAGGCTGCGGCTGTTGGCTTTCCACCTCCCTTGGCTGTTACCTTTGCAGCGAATGTGCCATGGAATATTCCAGGCTCTTCATCTGCGAGGCTCTCCATATCCCCATGAGTTAGCCTTGAGGAGATCCCTATAAATAGAGGTCCATAGGCAACCATGAGAGACCCCAACGCCCTTTCCTGAGATGAAAATCTGAGTTCTGTCCTGAGCATTCAGCAAGCTACACCCTTTCCAGCTATGTTTTCTCGTGTCTTGAAGCATCCTCCTACACCCCACAGTGGTTCTTGATCATTCCAAGGCATCGCGGTCTCATCTTGGGTCTTTTTATTCGGAAGGAACATACCAGGAACAAGGTAGGAGCTTGACACTTACTCTGTTTAAGTTCAGTTTTTGCACAGGCAATAAGCTTTGATCCATCTGAATATGCATGAATATTTCATGATGTAATGCTTGTGTTTTCAAGATATTCTGGTTGTTTACATGATTCTTGCCTTCATCATGTAACCTGCATCTTTGTTTCTTAATTTTCTTCTTTATTTCCATGTCTAGAAATGCATGAATCTTGGATAAGCATGCTTTTTCGTTTTTCTCTGTTTTCCGGGCTGAAATGCATGAAATCTGAATAAGCATGACAATAAGTATGAACAAACAGAGATTTCATGATGCTCTCTTAATATATGGCTTTTAAGACTCATGTTTTGCATTTTGTTTCATCTCCAGTATTTTGTTTCAGTCAAGATTCTGGTATGTATCATGTGTTGGATAATATCATATATCTCATGTGCATGATCTTTAGAATGATTTTATCTGCAATGAATCTGTTTTCAGCATCTGCATCAATTTATTTGCATACATCATAGTAAACTCTGGTAGTTCTAGAATGGGTTCTAGACCAGCTACAGTCTGATCCAGAAAATTCTAGGGCGCACCAGTCTGGCGCACCTCACTGGCGCACCAGACTGGCGCACCTCACCAGAGCACCAGTCTGGCGCATGCATCTACTGCACAGATTGGTCAGAGGGCATTTTGCATGCATATTTGCACAGTTTCCCAGATGACTTTGAGATCGATTTTGTGTTATGTTGATTCCCTGAGGTGCCATGTTCTTGCATGCTTGTTTTCAATCTTATCCAATTGGTTTTCTTGCT
>JAMKQA010056929.1:0-13949 GCA_024699735.1 Posidonia australis
TGATCTGGATAATGCCAATCAGAACATATGTAAATGATGATCATAAGCATGATTCTATGTACGAGAACATATAAATGCATGGCAAAATGTTATGTGCAAGGAAATGATAAAGGAAGATAACTCATGTAGATTTTATACTAGAAACATAAGTATATATTAGCATGAAGATTATTTTGCATAGAGAGCCAGCATGTTATCATAAAACTTTACAAAAAAACATGGAATAAGTCAGTCCATATGCATGTTTTCAAGCATGTTTTATCATGTTTCTGAAACGAGATTCAAAGGATAAAGAGGAGGTAGAAAGCCTACCTCTCAAGATGTTCCATCTTGAAATATCAAAAATAAAGAGATCCTTGTTGCTTTGGAAGGACCAAGGAGGCCTTAAGACGCAAGGGAGTGCTCCAGAGAACGAAAATAAGTTGCTGGAAAGAAGGAGAAACTCGTGCAGGAAGCTGGCTCAGAACAGAAAAATGGCTGAATTCAGGATTTCTAGCCCCTCTCAATGGTTGCCTATGGGTGTCCTTATATAGGATTTTCTCATGGGTAACTCATGGGAATGGGGAGTTCCTCGCAGACGAAAAGCCTGGAAGATTTCATGGCATATTCGTTGCTAGAGGTAACAGCCATGGGAGGTGGAAAGTCAGCAGCCCGCAGCCTGCGAAGTGGTGTGCGCCTGGGATGTGCGCCTGCTATGTGCGCCACCTATGTGTGCTAGGGAGGTACGCTAGCTAGGTGTGCTAGGGAGGTGTGCTAGCTAAGTGCTCTCCCCTACTGGTTTGGTTTTCTAATTGGGTTGCGGGCTTGCTATGGGTTTGGGTTGGTTCAAGGGTCAGTCACATCCAAAGCAACAACTAGAGTCTCATCAATGAGTCACCTCAAAATCGGAGTGTCTACAGATGCCTCTCCCTGAGCGAGGTCGAGGGACGAAGGGACCAAGATCGATGCTCAGGGTTGACAAGATACCCACATTTTAAGGTTACAGAAGGATGGTGTTTGCTATATGCGGTAAGCCACTTATTAGGCAGATGCACCGAAAGTCATGACTTGTTGCCAAATGCAAATGCAAATGCAAGATGCGTGCACCTACTGATCTAAATGCTGGGAATGTGATGCTGATGTGAGATGCCAATGCAAGAGCCGATGCTGAAAGTCGATGCGAAATTAATGCTAATGCTGAAAACACAATCAGAAGAAAACACTGGCAAGAAAAAATGATAAGTTGTCGGACTCATCAGCCGGATTATAAGGTTATCAACCCAAGAGACGGGATACGACAAGCTAATCAAGCCTTGCCAACCCCGGACGCCTGACAGTGTGACGGTTGTCAACCGAGTAGTTGGGGATACTAGCCCAAGAAAAGGAGTGGGGCATGACAAATAGAAAATTTGTCAAGCAAAGCAGGGCCTGGTCCGCACAGACCAAAGGCAAACAAAGAGATTTCGCGCCCGCGAAAACTCAAAAGGGAAAAACAAAAGGACCCTGACCACCCGATCAGAGGGTCCAACAACTAGATTCCGCGTCCGCGAAAATCTAGAAGAGAAAAGAAAAAGGACCTTGACCGCCCGGTCAGAGGGTCAAACAATTGGATTTCCTGCCCAGGGAAATCCAAGGAAAGAGCTAGGACCTTGACCATTCGGTCAAAAGGTCGAGCCACGGGATTTCCTGCCCCAGGAAATTCGAGAAAGGGGCTAGGACCCTGACCATCAGGTCAAAAGGTCGAGCCATGGGATTTCCTGCCCAAGGAAATCCGAGAAAGGGGCTAGGACCTTGACCATCAAGTCAAAAGGTCGAGCCACGGGATTTCCTGCCCAAAGAAATCCGAGAAACCAAGGACTTTAACCGCCCGGTTAAAGTCAAGGTGCTGGATTTCGCGCCCGCGAAAATCCAAAGGAGCAAAGGACCTTGACCACCCGGTCAAGATCAGCAAGCTGGATTCCGCACCCGTGGAAATCCAAAGGGGCAAACGACATTGATCGCCCAGTCAAAGTCAAGCAAGCTGGACTCCGTGCCTGCGGAAATCCAAAGGGGCAAAGGACCTTGACCGCCTGGTCAAAGTCAAGCAAGCTGGACTCCGCGCCCGCGGAAATCCAAAGGGGCAAAGGACCTTGACCGCCCGGTCAAAGTCAAACAAGCTGGACTCCGCGACCGCGGAAATGCAAAGGGGCAAAGGACCTTGACCGCCCTGTCAAAGTCAAGCAAGCTGGATTCCGCACCTGCGGAAAACCAAAGGGGCAATGGACCTTGACCGCCCGGTCAAAGTCAAGCAAGCTGGATTCCGTGCCTATGGAAATCCAAAGGGGCAAAGGACCATGACCGCCCGGCCAAATTCAAGCAAGCTAGATTCCGCGCCCGCGGAAATACAAAGGGGCAAACGACATTGACCGCCCGGTCAAAGTCAAGCAAGCTGGATTCCGCGCCCGCTGAAATCCAAAACAGGAGAGGAAATGACCTCGACCGCCCGGTCGAAGGTCGATTCTGACTGCTCGGTCGAAGGTCGATTCTGACCGCCCAGTCAGAAGCCAAGGAAAAGAAAAGGAAATGACCTTGACCGCCCGGTCGAAGGTCGACTCTGACCGCCCGGTCAGAAGCCAAGGAAAATGACAAGGAAATGACATCGACCGCCTGGTCGAAGGTCGACTCTGACCGCCCGGTCAGAAGCCCAAGAAAAGGACAAGGAAAAGGATTTCGCATACGCGAGAATCCAACAAAAGCAAAGGAGAGGACCTTGACTGCCCGGTCAAAGGTCAAACAAGAGGGTCTCGCTCCTGTGAGGAAAAAGAGAAAGAAAGGAAAAGGACCTTGACCGCCCAGTCAAAGGTTAAACAAGAGGATTTCGCACTCGCGAAAATCCAAGGAAAGCAAAGGAAAGGACCTTGACCGCCTGTTCAAAGGTCAAGCAAGAGGATTTCGCGCACGCGAAAATCCCAGGAAAGAAAAGAGAAAAGGGCCTTGACCGCCCGGTCAAAGGTCAAAGAAGAGGATTTCGCACTCGCAAAAATCCCAGGAAAGTAAGGGAAAGGACCTTGACCGCCCGGTCAAAGGTCAAGCAAGAGGATTTCGCGCACGCAAAAATCCCAAGAAAGAAAAGAGAAAAGGACCTTGACCGCCCGGTCAAAGGTCAAACAAGAGGATTTCGCACTCGCGAAAATCCCAAGAAAGCAAGGGAAAGGACCTTGACCGCTTGGTCAAAGATCAAACAAGAGGATTTCGCACTCGCGAAAACCCCAGGAAAGCAAGGGAAAAGGACCTTGACTGCTGTTGCTTGATGCATTGCTGACTGTTCTGAGTCTGACGGTGTCGTACAACTTTGTAACTGCTTATGGGTCTACACATTCTCTGAGAAAAATTCTTCTAAATAAACCCAAACTGCTTGAGGCTATGAACAAACTTTTGCTTGGATTCAATACCCCTGCACTGGTAAAGTGAGTTGAATCACGAGAAATGATCGTTTTTGGGGACTTACCCGAGCATGGGGATCTCCTCCGTTGGTTCTAACGCTCGTGTCCCAACTCTTCGTGCTCTCTTCGTTCTTTCGCCTTGATCGGCTCAGTGGTTCCTTAGTCGTATCGCCCAAGGGGTTCCTTTCTCATACCCTAGTTGCGACACAAATTTCGACCACTGGACAAGGGACAAGGGTTGTTGAGAATGGCCAAGTGGCTGACAGACTCAAAAGCAGGAATGGGATTAACTGGTTCAAATTGGTTGACACGACACAGAGTACCAAAAGAGTTGAAACAAAGATTGCCTAAACGGTAGGTCGACTCAAATTAAAGACTCCTCGGGACTACCGAGGAAGGATAAATACAACTGACATGGAAAAAAGGAAATATACAAAAGGATTGGTAAGACAAATAAAAGATCAGATAGAATCAACGGGAAAGATGGAATTGACTCCTGAGGGGCCTGCTGCTCCAGGGTCCAAATGCTGGGGGAAAGGTTGGCTAACTATATTGGGTTGTGCTGGTGGTGCTTGTGCAGCTACTGGTGCGGGCTCGGGTTTTGACGCCTGTGTGTTAATCACAATGACCTGTTGGTCAATCAAGTCCTGGATAGCGTTCCTTAATGTGAGACAATTATCCATCGAGTGATCTACGACCCGATGGAAATTGCAGAACGCATTCACATTATACCAAGCAGGAAGCAGACTAGGCAGTGGGCGCACCTCAGGCAACCTAAGGAGGGATGCGACTTTAGGGAATATCATGCTCAAAGGTTCCACTAAAGGGGTAAAGTGGCGCCTGTCACGGCGTTCCCGCCTTGGCTGCGGATGTGCCAATGGCGAGCGCATCACCACCTGAGGGGGAGGATAAACTGGAGTGGCAGTGGGTGTAATGTGTGATGCATGTTGTGCTCTAGGTGTAGGCATGGGTGCATAAACTAATTGATGCTGAGGGGGTAGATGGACATTCGCCGGTGCAGCAGGGGATCTATTGTAAAAAACTGTATCCTTTGAGGGATCCCGCCTCCGGGGTGGATTGGTGTTGGGGTTGTTATTGCTGCTGCTAGGGCCATTATGTGAGGAAGTGACTTGCTTGGCAAATGCAGAGAGCGTTGGAAAACTGCCGCCACGCATTGAACTCTCAACACGGGTGTCCGCCCGGAGCAGTGCAGAAAAAGTGGTGACTGGCTGAATGCTAAGTAGAGCCCCGACTGCTGGCTGTGCTCCTTGAATCACGATCTCAATAGACTCCTCGTCGGAGGGCTTATCTTTGACCTACGAAGCCAAGGATCGCCAACGCCCAACATACTCCCCAAATGTTTCTTGGGGTCTCTGCTTGATAGCGACTAGGTCCTTCCGCTTGGGGACTAAGTCGAGGTTAAAGAAGTATTGCTCCAGGAACGCTTGCGTAAGGTCATCCCAAGTCCTGATGGTGGGCATGTTGAGGGAAGTGAACCACTTCAACGCGAGTCCTGTGAGACTCTTCTGGAACAGGCGGATTAACAACCTTTCGTTAGCCTTAGAACAGGAAAATGGCTGAATTCAGGATTTCTAACCCCTCTCAATGGTTGCTTATGGGTGTCCTTATATAGGATTTTCTCATGGGTAACTCATGGGAATGGGGAGAGCCTCGCAAACGAAAAGCCTGGAAGATTCCATGGCATATTCGTTGCTAGAGGTAACAGCCATGGAAGGTGGAAAGCCAGCAGCCCCGAAGCCTGCGAAGTGGTGTGCGCCTGGGATGTGCGCCTGCTATGTGCGCTAGGGAGGTGCGCTAGCTAAGTGCTCTCCCCTATTGGTCTGGTTTTCTAATTGGGCTGCGGGCTTGCTACGAGTTTGGGTTGGTTCAAGGGTCAGTCACATCCAAAGCAACAACTGGAGTCTCATCAATGAGTCACCTCAAAATCGAGCTGTCTACAGTGTCGAGTGACCGTTTTGAGTGATCACTCATATATGCTTGTTTTTAGTATTTTTCGCAGGTGCAGGACTAGGAGCGAATTTACTAGTACGCATAAGAAAAGTCACATTGCCACACATCATGATTCTGGTGAGTATTTAGTTATTAGTTTTATTTTTTGTTAAAAATACCTAGTAATGTATGCTTAGATTTAGTTCCAAAACTAGTGTAATTGTAATTAAAATAAAAAAAAAGGAAATGAAAATGTGGTTACGATGAGGGGTAATAATTTGGATGTCGTTACGCTTTGTAATATCATTTATTCTATACTATCTTACACATTGTCACTTTGAGAATAAAGGAGAAGCATACCACCTAACAGTAATCATTAAAGATTTATAATAATGTATTTATTAATATTATTGAATACAATTATGGAATTTGTATTCAATGTCACAAACATCATTTGATATATCTTTTATGTATCAGACAACTAGAAAAATTTCATATAAAATTTTTTATATATGTTTTTTAAGTACTGCAATTAATAAATAAAAACTCTTAAACAAAGATAATATTTGATTATTCATATTTTATTTACCATTAAGAAATAAATTCCATATATTTTTTTCCTATTATGATCTTATATATAAGGTATATTTATCTTATATTTCATATATATCTAATTTGAATTAATTAATATATTTCAATCACTAGACTTTGATGAATCAATTGATAAATATAATTATTATGTATCTAAATTTTATATATTTAACATTAATTGTGATAATATTACTAATTGTTACTTTAAGAAGAAAAAAAGAGACATGTCACCTAAGTAATGACAAATAAAGATTTGTAATAATACGCTTATTAACTTAATTGAATGTACGTGCATAATTTATATTCAATGCCATAAACATCATTATATATATCCTTTTTGTTTTAAATAATCAACTATAAAAATAAGCAAATAAAATCAAAATTTGAAAGTTCAATTGTTTTACTTATTCTCAACAAATCCATGAACATCTTAACTCTTCATTTTTTAAGTTTGTTCATTAATAAAATTAAAATACACGCATGTACTTTCTATTAATTACATTTAAAAGCAATATTACTTATTTATATTCACTTTGTCGTATTTATTCTCCTTAATATCATTTCATGATCTTGTTAGATTCTAGAGTTTCCATAACTTATATCGGTTAATGTTATGATAAGAGAACCTCAATTGTTATTGCTTTTTTTATGGTATTGAATTTTTATTAAATGTCACCAACATCTTTATATATATATTTTTTGTTTTGAATAATCAACTATACAAAATTCATATCAAATCTTTTACATATGTTTTTTAAGTATCGAATAAATAAAAACTCTTATAAAAAAGACAATATTAGATTATTTATATTTTATTTATCATAAATAAATAAATTTCATATCTTTTTTTAATTTAGGATCCTATATATAAGACAAAATCATCCTATATATAAAATTAAAATACATGAATGCATTGTCTATTAATTACATTTAAGAGCAATATTACTTATACATGTCCTTTTTGTTCTATTCATTCATCTTCTTAATATTATTTCACACATGGTCTTGTTAGAATCTTGAATTTTCTTAGCTTATATTTGTTAATGCTATAATAAGAGGATCTTAATTATCAATAGATGAGAATAGTATTAACAATAAGCATAAAATGCTACTTACTGATAATGTTAATTTTCTTAGATTTTTAAACCACTTATAACTCAATAAATCATATTTGTTTATCTAATCTAATTTTTATATATTTCTTATAATATTATACATCTATATCACAAAATGTACTTGATTATTATTCCAATGGTTTATCCCATTTGTTTAATTTACCTTCTATTTATATTCCTTTTGAAAACAATAGTTTTGTATTTAATAATTTTAAGTGAATGTTACATGACTTGAGTATATATTGAGAATATGACATAATCTGTAATACTTTATCATTTATGTCAAATCAAAAGATATCATTTTATTAATCCTAATTGTTACTTAGGTTTTGAAGGTCTACTAAAATTGATTGCAATTAATTATATTAATACACCACTTGTAAGTAAAACTTTTCAATGTAAGATAATGTTTAAAAATATTACATCCTCTATTGAGACTATTAATGCTTTTCAACTTCCTCCATCAGATACCAATCTCCATATGACAAGTTCTTCTAAGGATCATACTGTTGAGTGATTAATGACTTATTAATCAGTAGTATTACGCATTTTGTGGACTTATTATTATTATTATTATTATTTTGCGAGAACATTGGTTATATTTCCTGTGTTCTGATTGGGATATTTGTATCCCTAATTGCATGTATTTTTGGACAAATCTTTTATTCTCTTGATGGTGGTTTTGATAGCCAAGAGTCACATATAATAGTAGATATATCGATTCCATAAAAATAATGTTTAAAAATATGAAACTTTTAAATAATCATCCATTTCATGTGAATAATCTTAGAATTTCCTTATTCACCTTAACTTTCTCTATCATTTTGTTTAATCAGAATCTTCCACCATCTAATTTCATATTTTCAATCTAGATTCTTTAATCCCCTTTATATTGCTATTTCAAAATTCTCTTTAAAATTTTATATTGTATTAAATAAGTTTTTGCTTCTCTATAAATTCTAACAATATCCTCTAACTAAATAATTAGTCAAGTCATTATTTTTTCGATCACCTTTATCTTGTTATTACAAAATTCTCTATTGTGTTGAATAAGTTTCTTTTTTTCTATAAATTCTAATAATATTCTCTCACTCCATAATTAACCAAGTAAGTTATTATTTCTTGAAACCACGTCAAATTAAAATTACTATTACTTGTATCTTTTAGTAACTTATTAATATACAATAAACATCTAAAAAAAAAGAAAAAAACACGATGTTATTGGTTTTTCATTTAATGCTTTCTAATTATGTTAATCAATATTTCAACAATGACGAATCCTTAAGGATATTTTAAACATTTATCGTAAATAAATTCATAAGTTAGTTGAACGATGTCAATTTACGAAAGATTCAATTAAGTTATGATGAGTTATTTTTCTTTTAACATTAAAATTAAGATAACATATAAAAATTAAAGTTTAATTAAAATCAACATCATCACAGCATATAATGCTAGATTCACTAGCAATTATTTATTTACAACTACAAATTTCATCGTCATACGCATGTATAAATGACTAAGATTTAAATATACCCATCAAAATCTTTAGTACTTTACCGTAGGCATTTCCATTTAATTTAATTTAATAGAATAGATTTGGCTAGCACCGCACGTGAGCAAAAACTAAATCACACGTACGACGGACACCGGCTTCTCTCTCTCCTTTCTCCATACTTCACTCACTCACCACGCTTATCAACATCTCTCGGCGACAACCCAACTTCCATCCCTCGGTGCCGGGCCCGGAGGCCGCAGGTCTAGGGCAGCGGGGAAAAAAAATGGCGGTAGTCATTCCTCTCAATCTCACCTCCATTTCTTGCCTCCCTTCTACCTCTTCTTCTCTCTCCTTTGTCTCGTCGACAACGGCAACTTCCCCGATGAGAGCTCTGGTTCTTCCTCGACTACGCCTCCGCTCCCGGCTCACAAGTGAGCACCTTCGAAATGCCGCTTTTTTTTAGATAGGCTTCAGGTTTGAGTTTCGGTGTCTGAAGTGGTTTCCTTGTGCAGAAATATTTGCTCTCTCCAGCAACGACATCAAGGTGGGATCCAACGTGGAGGTCGGCGGTGCGCCGTGGAGGGTCTTGGGTATGAATGATTTCCGTTGATTCTTCTGTTTGTTATGTTTTAATGCAGAACGCCTTTTTTTTCCCCCCTCTTCTTCTTCTTCTTCTTCCAAAGACTGAGATGGTTCTGATGCTGTCCAGACTCGTAATTGATTCGTTTTTTTTTTTTTTTGAAAAATCATGGTGTGGATTTTGACTTGTGTTTGTGCATTGTTGGACTTTTCGTCCACAAGTAAAATGCGCAACTGACGAAAAACGACCGAAACAATGTGTATGCAAGTTCATATCTTCATAATTATCTTTAATGCAGATAGATTGCATGGATAAGGTTGTGTAAATTGATCATTATACTTTTACATTATCAGCGGTTATGAAGATGAACAGTTTGTTATTATCTGAGGAAATGTGGTCTAATTGCGTATCCCAACGTTGAGAATCACCAGTTGTCAAGTCAAATGAAAGCAATACCATTTTACCTTGAGCTTTCCAGCATAGGAAATTGGTGGGACGGAATATGTGGTTATTAAATTATATGCTTCTTCATTATTTGTCAATTAGTTTGTGTTGGACATCAAGTTGTTATTATTGCAATACAAGAATTTTTCTTTAAAGTCTGGTGATAGATATAATCAAGCAATATCGTTGCTTAGTTGATACATTTTGGGACAACCTATTATTCCTAACAAATTGGGACTTCATTTCACTATGATTATTCTCTCCACTCTTTGACAATTTATTTCGAGCTGGATGCATAGTCTTTAATGTGGTGTCTGAGCTAGAAGGAGGCCTAGAAGGAGCCCAACTCAACAAATCCACCACAATGAAAAAGAGACGTGTGGGACCCAACAGAGGTCAGACATGAGAGAGAGTCTAAATTATAATTCTTTTTTGGAAAATTGTGGTATTACATACGTGGTTCTAAGATTTGAACCCCTCCTTACTAGTTTTGTGTTCGATGCCCATACTTTAGTAGCTTGTGTTGGTAATATCAATTTTTTCATGACTTAGTATAAGTAAGAGATCAATTGCATCTTCCTTTAAATTAACTTAGATCTAAATCTAACAAATATACTTGAAATCATCTTATTTGAAGTAATACCACTAGTTATTTCTTTTTGGAGGGAAAAAATTTTCAAATTTTTTATTTAATTGCAGGTATGGTAGTTATTGATCTTAATAAAAATAGTTTGGTATTAACTGAATTAAAAATAGTTTTGTATTAATGAACTGAATAAAACATAGTTTGTATTACTCAATATTTAGTGTTACTAAATGTTATTTTAGTTTAGTATTACTAAATTGAATAAAAAATAATTCCGTAACTACAATTACATTTGACTAAGAGCATGTCATTGGTCAACAATTTAGTATTAGTAAACAATAATGTTTTTTTTCAGAGAAATAATGCAAGTTTTTTGTGGGAGCCAGCCTGACATTTCAACAAATGGTCGATCAAGATGGAACATGATGATCAAGTATAGCATATTGCAACTACTGAGCAAAATCACTAGATAAATAATACAAGTTTATTGAAACTTAAAACCACTAAGAAGGAAGTCTGCCTTCCGCTGTAGACGTGGATTTGCATGTTGACGTCTACGAAGCGGTGGCAGTTGAGAAGGAGGATGGGCTCGTAGGTCTTGTACCAAAGGATCTTCGACTATACTAGCTCGATTAGGACACCATTGATCTTGATCAAGCCGTGGTTGCGTTTGTAGTATGTTATGGCCACTGCCGTGGGTCGTGAGGATTGAGGAGGAGGAGGTGGTGTTGAGGGCGTCGTGTCAGTGTGTAGGTGGGGGTAATGGAGGAAGGTGAGTTGGCATTGAAGGTGATGTGTTAGCGTACGGGTGCAGACAAAAAGGAAGGTGAGTTAGTGTTGAAGGCGGCTTGTCGGCGCATGGGTGCAAACGAGGAGGAAGACGAGTCAGTGTGCGTTGAGGGCGGTGTGCAGGTGGGGGCGACGGGTTGGCAATGGAGGAAGGTGAGTCCGCATTGAGGGTGGTGTGTCTATGTAGGGGGATGGGGTTGGAGTAGGGGATTGTAGGGTTTGAGAGGGGGGAGGGGTGTGGTGGTTTAAATGCATTTATTTTTGAATTTAAAAAAAAAAAGAACACCAGAAACCTGATTTGCTTGGATGCAAAAGCAGTTTTAAGTTTTGAGGGAACATACAATAGATATGTATTCTCTCTCTGTATATATTAATATTCATGTTGTGTTTTTTTAGTTTTCATATATTTACTTCTGAAAATGATGCAAGATTCTATCTCAAAAGTTTATATATCAAACAGAATGTCTTGTTGCCTGTTAGTTGGTATGTGTTGGATCAATTTATTCCTGCACTAATATCACAATAAATCAGAACTCCTCGATATGAATTTTATTCTCCATCAACATCTTGATATCTATTGCATCTTGTGTTTCCTTTTTCTCATTTCTATGTTTTTTTTTGTGTTGACTTACACTGGAGGACTAGACATTCCAAGATAAGTTCATTGATTATTTACAATGCTAAAAATTAATTTTTGACGTGTTTGGTTGTAGAATTTCTTCATGTGAAGCCTGGAAAAGGGGCTGCATTTGTGAGGACCAAAATGAAGAATTATTTAACAAGGAATGTTGTTGAGAAAACCTTTCGTGCTGGAAGTACGGTAATAGTCTTAGTTCTATATGAGATTTAACTTCTATTCAACTTTTATTTAAGGATTTATGTTACAGTGTCTTCTGTTTACAGAGATGTTTGATATTTACTTAATTAACTGATTAAGCATCAACAAACTCTCAATAAACAGAAATCTGATTATTACAAGCTTCAATAGATCCCTGATGCATGTTCTATAGACAAACCTTACCACCATTTCCATCTAAGGTAAGTGCATATAATGTGAATCTGATAAACCTTCGTGGATGTAGAATCAAAACCAAGGAGAAGTATTTATAACATTTAGGATCTGTGCTTACCTCATGTTTGTTTGGCATGAGTCCACTGCTCAATTCATCAATCCAAGTCCGGAATTGGATCAGTATCTTGAGGAATTCCAAATTTGCCTGATGTTGGCAAGTATTTTGTAGAACTAATGTTGGCTTGACTTCAATACCAGTCTTCCCTTACCAATACAATATCATCTTTATTCAAGTAGTATCTTGGATATATTACAGGTACTGCTATGATGTAATGTCAGTCTAATTGATTTAATCAGTGAACAGACCAGCGACCTTTTATTGAAACCTTGCATCATTTGTAAATGGATCAGTGCATTAAGAAAACTTCAGAGAACTTCTTTCTTGAAATACACCAAAATATATTAGTTTTTAATGTATCATCCAACATCTAAGTTGGTGCCGACTCCTTTGCAAGGGTACACCTTTTAATTCTTTTAGTTTTTGAAGGTTGCCTTGGAGCTGCACCAAACTGCTAACCAGTTTAATGAAGGTTTTCTGTATCTTTCATTCCAGTAGATTAAGCAATCACAAGGATATTGTCGGATTTTTTAGTTTATTTGAAGGCATAAATTTAAAACTCATTAATTGGATGTTTTATGTTGTCAAATCCAGTAAAGGAAACAGCAGTGGCTCAACCACAGAGAGAGATAATTAACCACTAGTGGCATGCAAAAAATGGTTGATGTTTTGAACATCTATTACAGTACTTTTATAATGATGCCCAAGGCAGCTAATTCTATTGACTTTTATGGATATTTATTAACATTTAGACTTGAGAAAGGGAGGATTTTTTTTCCTCCATCCTATGACAAAATCTGATGGTAATTGTTTCATTCTTTCCTTAAGAATCAAATGTAGATTTTAAAAATCAATAGAAACTGAAACTTAAAATTCAAAATGGAACCATAGTTGTTTGTTCTGATGTGATTTATCGCAATCCTCTCTGCTGTTAGTCCATCATCAGAGGATGCTTCACTCTGGAAATCCTGTATCCATCTTGATTATATTTGATTCTGTAATGCCATTAGAGGAATGACATCCAATTTGGCCATCTGGTTCTGGTTGTTTGCTACCTTTTTAAATGGCATCATTTGTCTAACACCATTTGAATTTTGAAACAATAGTTGTCTTTAAATGGCATCATTTGTCAAATGCGATTTGAAATGATAATTATGTCTTGCTGAATTCTTTTCAGAGTTGCAAAATTAAGAACTAGAAAATGTAATGAAGTTTGAAAGCCTTTCTCTTTTGAAAACTTGGTGATACCTTTGCCTATGTATGAGTTGAATTGGTTATGGGAAGTTTAGCATTTTAGTCATGCAGTATTTTCATCTTGTCTAATGGCTTCAAATATAAAATTGACCTCATTCAGAAGAGATGAACATGCTGTTTTCCCTGTAATTTTTTTTTACTAAACACATGTTATCTCTCACGATTAGGGGTGCAAACGGATACGGTATATCCGTAAAATATCCGTATCCTTATCCGCTCCTAGGCGGAAACGGATACGGATATCCGTATCCGCCTAGGAGCGGATACGGATACAGTTTTTTGAATTTGAGCGGATACGGATACAGATACGGATATGTCTTTTGAATTTTCAACGGATACGGATACGGATACGGATATCCGCATATATGTATATAGACAACTTTGTATATCTTAACATCTAACCATAAGTTTAAAAATCTAAACCGCTAGATTTGATCAAAAATATTTAAAATGTTTGTATATAAAAAATCAAGTTATTTTGAAATTCCTAAGTATTAAATTTAACAAGTACTTGTTATAGTTTATACAGAACCATTGAATTTGACATGAATAAATCTATATGTTATGAGTTTATAAATGATATAGATTTTGGTGTGTACTTAATCTAAATG